>JAZHYW010031349.1:0-170240 GCA_037355805.1 Ixodes ricinus | reverse complement strand
TTTTCTGGCAGCGAGCAATGCGGCATCAATCGTTTTTATCCTGTGGGATGAGCATCTTTTGTGGGAGAAATGTGGCTCGCGTGCTTCGTGAATCACCCTGTATGCTTATATGACATTGCATGAGTTGTAGCCTCTTATAAGTAAAGATGCATTCAATTAATTCTTTAAACACGTCGTTGATGAAACTGGGTTGTCTATAAAAGACACCTTATATACAGTTTGTGAGCATACACACATAACACCCAGGCATTGCGGATGGTAAACGGCTAATTGTTTCTAAACATTTTATTATAATACTCCCTAAAATACTATTAGCAGTCACAACTAAACAGTTGTTTTTAGTGTCATAAATTGAAAAGCAATATTTTTAAATACATTTTAATAAAATAAGAATAATAGTCGTACATTAAACATCAAAGTTTGAGATTTCTCTACTTGTGCAAAGGTTGGATCAATTTGTTAGAATCAAATCTCCAGGAACGTTCAGACACATATTCTAGGTTTCTAGCCCGACCAGTCAGTTTGTCCATGCAATGGTAATGCTAGAAAATGCTTTTTCTAATTTTAGTTTTTGAAAATACTTTTTTTTTTTTGATTGAGCTTTCACCACAAACTCTGATATATGAAACATTTTGTGCTTAAATACAAGACAAATGCGTTACAACAGTTGAATGAATGAAAGCTCTCACACCTTGAACTGTTAGCTCTGCACTACAAGAAATTTTGCCGCTGGATGTGCTAGCGACGCACGTGTAGAGACCAGCATCGTCTGGGGTAACATGTTGAAAAACCAGTGTTATATTGTCCTCGATATCATCGAACGTCACTTGAAATCTTTCACTGGCTTCAAATTCTTGGCCATCCTTGAACCTAGAATAGCAATTGAGACGTCCGCTGATATTACTGCAACCGGTAAGGTACAAATCACAGTCGGGTATCATTAACCGCTGAAATCGAAATTTTATTGTGACGATAATGCAAATAAAATATTTTAATATAAATGTTTATGTAGGCCTACTTTCGTGATTTTATTTCTGCTCAAAGTTTTATGGGAATAGTTAAGTCGGAATACACTAAAATTAACACTATAATAATTTATCCAAGAATCCGTTGGAATATGAAAATTGCATGACAACAAACAGTAAATTCAACCCATGCTAATAATTTAATTGTCAAAGGAATGACAAATGGCACGGCGTGAATATACAGGAAGTTTGTTTTTTAGTCGAATATAGTTTTTTTGAAAGGGGGTGACAGTCACGTAAGTGTTGTTTTTACTGAATGTTTATGGGGCTCGGTGGGCACTAGAAAGGGAATAATCGTCCCGACAAGTTGGATAATGAAGCACTGTTTGTTAATTAGCTTTTTTAAATTAAACTTTTCACAGGTCGTGTTGCAATCGCAGTTTTAACAGCAGTAATTTTGAAAGGATATACCAAGTTGAACGATTTCCAGAAAGCAAACGGGTTTTGGGGGTATCCATTGATCACTTCTTTTGCTTTTCTTTTTGTCGCCCGATTGTAAAATCGAACCCAGAAAGAGGGCGTACATTTTGCCCAGAGGGACACTTAAAAGATTGGCGTAATCGTGTCAGTGACGTCGTCACGACCTCGGCAGTGCGTCCTTGGTTGATGCACCCTCGGCGAGCATCATGCTAGAATAATCAAAACCCGTGCACTAGTATTTCGACGTCATCCTAGTGAGACCATCGGAATGACGCAGCGCTCGTGCCAGTGGGCACGAGCGCTCGTGCTTAGTCGGCGCGCCGAAGGACGCTCCGTGTTGTGCTCGGACCCAGTTGCTGAGTTGACGCCCTCCGAACGGGATGACGTTCCATGGAGGTAGCGGATACCCTTAACGGGGTTTGATTATTCTATAGCGTGGGCGAAATGAATCGAACGCACTTTAAACTGACCCCATACATTGGTTTCTTAACTTATCGCGCTGGGATTTCGTACAGAGGTGCTTGAAGTTGGTAAAAGCTCTCGCTAAAGTTGTGAAAATATTCACTCACTTGAGTAAATCAAGGAAAATAATATTCTTTGCATGTACACTAAAAAAATGTATTGTGTATTACTGTGCCGCTTATTTGGGTCAAATTGAGTTAAGAAGGGGTAAGCCGATTCTATTTTATTTTATTTCACAAATTGTTCAGTCTTACTAAACGCCAGAATAGCCCACAACGATTTTCTGATGATTTTCAGGTAAAAGGCTTACCGATAACTTTTTTCATAGACGAAACCAGTTTCTATTTTCTTTCGTTGGGCTCCGAAGGTTTCATGTATTCGTATTCTCAATTAATGAATGAACCAGTTTCGACCACCTCTGTCATAAATCCCACCGTTATACCTTAAGAAACCGATTTATGCGGTCAGTTTAAAGTGCGTTCAATCCGTTTCGCCCATGCTGTAGTACCACGGCACGCGACTTAGATTTTGACTAGGTCACAGAAATAAGTATGTAATTATTCAACTGACGGCTGTAGATTTAGCTCGTACGGCTATTTCTGCGTCGAGTTTCAAAATAGGCGATAAAGGCGAAAACACTTACCGGTAAATATCTAAAAAAAAAAAAACTAGTCACCGTAAAGAAAAAAATATATTTTTTAATTGGTTTAGCTTTTAATTGTATAATTGGGCACTTCAATTTCGTCTTCCTAACCTGCCCAGAATGCTTAACAACTTGGTCTTTTGCCACACTGACATTCACTGCTTAACAAAAAAGCGGCATTCGCTTATTTTGTTCAGGTAAACAGTGTTGTTGCTTTCTTTAATTACTGTATGGTGCTCTGTAGGTGCAGGGACACCGGACGCAGTCAAGCTTCCTATTGGAAACTTTTTGACCTGTGTCCTCAGCACAAATTTGTATTCATAAAGTTCAGTTTCAACATGGTAAAAACACCCCGAGACTGGGGGGGGGGGGGGAGGGAGGGAGGGAGGGAGGGAGGGAGGGAGGAGGACGGACAAACACAGAAGTAGCCATTAATTACCGCTGTGTGTGATCGTCCTTTCTTTTTCCTTGTCTCGGGATGTTTATACTATGTTCAACTACCACTTCTGTTCAGTTTCAAGTTGAAACAGTCATTGCCGTCGATACTGCAATTGCAATGTGAGCCATCAGCCCATTATTTAAAAACTTAAATAACGCATTTTAGCTTATTATTCTACTAATCGGCATGGTTACTCTCCCACCGAGACCAACACACGTGTAGTGAAGATGGTATCCACATACTGGTTACCCCTTTTTTTAGAAATTTTGTTCGAAATAAAAACAAACACCCTGTAGTAAAACACACATTATTACATAATTAAATTAACCTGGTGGTTACGACCGCCAATTTTCATGTAACAAACAGAAAAAATTTAGGCCTTACCATCTAAATGCGGGAGACCTCGGAGGAGGTGTTAAAGGGTGAGATCCTTCGGCACTGAAATCTCCCGTTAGCCCTTGGAATAATATCTTGTCTTCTGTGAAGGTCAAAATTGTGCAAACGTTTGGGGGACGAATGAATCATGCAGCAGAAGCAGGTTAACGCCATGTTCAAAAATCAAACAGACACACGCGTACGCACAAAAGTCCAACGTTTGCGAATATTTCCACATTCCGATACAAGAGGCATCAACGGCACACTATTTGGCATCCGTATTTATATTAAATCATTGGTGTAGCGTGATGCAAGTGACGCGCGAGCAGCGGACGTTCATAGAATAAAATATTAAGTTATATTATAATAGAATACATATTAAAATTAATGTAACATATCTCAGATTCCTTGCAGTCGCTTCAAAAGAATGGATGCATCAGATGACAGGCAATTGTTACTAACCAACGGTTTTCGGAAGTTGCATTGTTAATAAAAGCATCGCGAAGAAAAATGATTTGTTAGAATGTCACAAAGTAATAGTTCTGATAGTAAATCAAAACATTCATAACAACCATGAGCATCCACGAGTGAGCGTTCGTGAAATTCGTGGCATGTTCACAACATAACTTTTCAGTCTAAATATAAAAAATGTAGCAGATTCATACAAAACAGAACAATAAAAAAAAATGTATTCCTTCCTTCCTTATGTAAAATTGGTGTATAGCCAAAGTCGCAATGGTCGATGGCCAAAGCGTCACAAATTTAATGGAATCTTCAGAGATTGCATACTAGTCTCCTGGAAGCCTCAAAACGGCATTTGACGTTTGGCTAATAAATTTTAAACTTGAAAAATTTAACGAGCGTACTGGCTTAGATCTGCACAAATTGAAAGCCTAAAAATGCACAAGGACAAAGAGAGAAGACATCTTTCCAGGCGTGTGTTTTTCCGGCTTTATTCTTGTATATTTTAATATTTCAATTCCTGTAGATTTATTTTTTTTGGGGTACAGATAATTGTGGCCTTACACGTCACTGTGTCATAGTGTGTATAAAAGAACTTCGGAACTTTTTTTTCCACATAATGATGTAGGTTTTGCTTTATGATCAAAGCTAAAAGCTATGTAGATATTGCGTAATTTTCTCAAATGTTTCTGGGACCTTGTATGTACTTCCGAAGATGTAAACGTCTGGTAGCCTCAATCAACTAGATTTGGCTATAAATAAAATATTGTGCCTGCAGAGGCACGAAGCACTACACCTAAATGTGTTGATATACGAGTCTTGTGAAACAAAACACGCTTCGGCAGATGCTCTTTTTAAAACCGACGTCAGTGAAACCACAATTTTGTGCAAAGCAAATTTCAGAACATTAGGCAATTATCTGGGGACTTCGATGCTGAAATCAACACGGAAAATGTCTACAGATTGTAAACTCCCGAAACGTTGGTGAATGAAAACAATTCATGGCGCAATGCAACAATCTGATTTAACCCGAAATTGGAGTTTTCTAAAGGACGACGCAAACAGAGAGAGTTTTCTATGTTTGTCTGAAAATTCTATGTGTTTGTTTCGCCTTTTGGAAAAGCGAAGTCTCGGGTAAATTCCTAATGTCTAACCTGCACTAGTTTGCTTTCAACCTTGGTTTTGTTCGACCATGCAGAAGTTTGCTTTTTACTTTGTTTTATTTTTGTTTTGGTATTGTTCCCAATCTTGTGTTATTTTCCGCTTTACTCTTCAAATCTTATTTCGATAAGGTTGGTTTCTTGTAGACAGGCCAGCATCTTTATATCTAATTCTGTCCAAATACTTGGGCAAGTTGTGAAGTATGTTTTTGAGTTTCAGGCAGAACAATTCACTGCGCATGTTTATTTGGCACTTGAAGGCACATGCCAAACGCAGCTGCAATGAAGAGGTGCTAATTGATAGCTGTAATAGTGCTATTTTAAGTACCCTATTGTCAGCATATCTGCCACTTTAGAAAACTTAGTAATCGGTCACTACAAATCAAGTTGTTTGGGAAACAGTTTGATGACTGCGAGCCAGATGTTTGCCAAAATGGCAAAACAAACTATGGAAAATGTGCGCTCTACTTAGGGATCTTGTTATACAATTAGTTGTATTTAGAAAATTATTGCGTTTCACAAAACAACTATTCAAGTCGATCGTGCTCAACTCCGTGGCAGCTTGTCACTTTACTTGCAAACGTTGCACAGTGGTTTTTACAAACACCTTTAAATATATAGTCACCATGGTGTTATACAGTGAGGTAAATACAAATAAAATAGACGTTTTTGTCACGGTTTACAGAAAAAATATATGACGAGAAATGTAGAAACGAAACATGATCCGTTTCCTGTCTCAACAAAATAATCAAATCGCTTTCTAAAAAAAAAAATTTCAATGGATTATATATTTAAATGAAGTAGAGTGTGCCCCAACCTTAACGCCGCCGTCCGAGCGGTCGACACTGGTGGTTGGCGAGGGGAGATAAGAAGCCCTGTTTTGGCGGGGATTGTTTCAGTCACCCGTCAGGCCAAATGACATAATCTACCTCCGAATTGGGCTGTGGCGCAGCAGTCGGACACTGAGGTGGCTACCTGATTGATATATAATCATATCAAGACAGGGCCAGGTTCTGCAAGGTTCAGAGGGTTCCTGCGCTTCCGCTAAAGTTTTGTGACGCTGTGCACCGTCTTTTAAAGGCAACGACAACCAATACTCAAGACGCTGTTAATTGTGAATATTGGAGGAAGAGCATGGCGCTTCCAGTTCATTCTCTTGCTGACACCCTGGACTCTGCGTCAATAAGAATGTCGCCACCAAATAAAAGTGCTAAGTACGCCTTTCAACTAAGAGGTTTACCGCCCTCCACCCTACCTAGGTCGGAATTCGGATAGGTCCCGCCTCGTGAAGGGGCAATTAAAACAATAATACTTAGGATAGAGAACCATACCTCAAGAAGGACGATCGCGCGGCGGCATTAAAATCGACAAAAAAGTGCACCTTCAAGGGAAAACATGGACATTTACCTCGCTAAACTAAACAAAATAAAAAAGGTAGTCGAAGCTGGTACAAAAGAACTCGATCAGGAACTTTCTGGATGCCTTAGAATGTCAGCAAAAGTTTCGCTAAAAGACGTAGATTCCCAAAGGCCCTGAAGAAGCGAAGTATCTTTGCAAAGTGTCGGCTGCCAGTCGGACACCTCGAGGAGTTTTCTTTTAAAGTCGCTCACCTAAATGTTTTAAGGGAATTGGATGACCGATAAGGGTTAGAAATAGTTACAGAATTATTGTTTCAAATGATGTTTCTCATTAGCAGTTACCGCTTGTCACATAACCTACACTATGTCGGAAACCAGTCGCAAGTTGGGACTCCGCGCGAGGGAAACTCGCAACGTCAAGAAAATAGAATGTTTACAGGCTTGTTGCTCTTTTAATATCATTGCACGGTCTGCATCCCAATAATCCACTACTTCCAGATACATTGCACTCCTTGTCTTCCCTTCAAATCGAGAGATGCCTTACAGGTTCTTTATATTTTAATTCCTAACTCGACCACTGCTATGCTATCGAACGACAGGGACGATTAACACATTTTAATGCACTTACTTGTAACGGTGATGGTTCCGGTAGATTCGTCTTTTCCTTCCGAATTAACGGCAACGCACGAATACTTTCCCATATCCTCAAACGAGATGTGATCTATAACGAGTTCGAAAACTTCCTTGCTTTCAAAAATTACTCGTACACGATCATCCTCCTTCAGTTTCTTGCCGTTCTTGTAGCTGAAAAGAGGGAGAAAACAGAAACGGAGGCGAATCACGTTTATATTGTTTGTTCTCGTAGTAAGCTTTGTTTTCTATCGAGTAACTCTACCAACAGTACAAAAATGCACTAAGCTTATCATTTCCGTTGGGCAACTGATCAACCCCGACATCACTCTGTTAACGAAATCTAGGCTCGGCTTTAATAACAAAAATATTGTAAATTATTGTCTCTTCTTTTTTTCCATAGCTTTCGGTGCAATGTTGTTTCCGGCAATTAAAAAACAACAACAAAAAAAACAACAACAACAACAACAACAACAACAACAACAACAATACACTCACAAGGTTACTTCAGGTTCTGGGCACCCTCGCACCACCAGTTCAAACCGGACGGATGTTCCTTCCAAGAGTTCCGTATCTTTCAACTTTACTTTAAACACGGGAGCGTGAGGAAGAACAGTTCCTCCGGGACTCGTTGGTCTTGAGTCTCCCTTAGACACGCCTAAACCTGAAAAGAAAAAATGGTGCATGAAGAAAATCCTGGTATAAGCTATTTGTAACTTTTAGAGATTATCGTAAAAGTTTGTTTTCTATGCTGCAGTGTTGCTTATATGCAGTAATAATTATAACAACATATTTACCAGACTTGACATAAACGGGTGCACTGCAAGAGGCAGTTCCTTGCGGGTTCGACGCGATGATAGTGTACATTCCAGAGTCCTCAACTGATGCTTCATTGATCAAGAGTTTGTGCTTCCCGGCATCTTCTTTGTCTCAACTCGTTGACTCTTCTTCAGAGGAATGTTGTCTTTCAGCCACTGCACAGTTGGTGTTTCAGGAGAGGAGACTTACATTCCAGGGAGAGGTTATCGCCCTCTATATAGAAGTAAAGGAAAAGATAAGAGCATGGTCAAATTCTGTACTAATTTCGAACTGTTGGGTGGTAGGCTGAAAAGATAAACTTAATTTATGAGTAGCTATAAAGAAACAATAGACTAATTTAAGTAAAAGGTGCATGAAATGTTAAAGATGAATCAGATAATATCCTACACTAAAAACGTTGCTTAAGAGATATTTGCTTTCCCAACCAAAAGCAAAACCATTGCATTTGATAAAAAAAGTTAACTTTGAAAGGGCCTTTTACAAATTATGGTATATTAATGGACATATTTTGAATAATAAAATAGCTTAAAGATTTACAAAATAATACTATAGGAAATATTTCTTGATACATTATGATAAAAACCGAGAAATGGTATAACATGCTTCCAGAGTTCACCGCGTGACACATTCAGTGCAAATACGATATCAATGCTAGTTCGAAAAAGCAAAAGTTCACTGCCTGGATTGCCGCCTTATAATCACATATTCATTTACACCCCTACCGTAATATCGCGAGAGATAGCCCGCCGAAAATCGAAAGCAAATCGGTTGAAAATTAGAGTGTAAACTAACTTTCGTTGTGCGATAAAAAAAAACCGAAAAATGCTAGTTTTACATTTTGTGACCTGCAGAAACTTGAAATCTCAGGGAGGGGCGATGAACTACAGACACTGTCCTTTCCACACAGCAATGTTCGCTTATCTCCCGCAGTGGCTCAAGTGTCCCAATTTCTGCTGAGGTCACCATTGGCCAGAGCCCTGCAATTACTACAAGTGAACTATGTTTCGGTGTTTTAAAGTAATGGCAAATCGTGCCATAAATGGCGGTGGGTTATCTATTGAGGGTGGGGCATCTCTAAAGGTTTTACGATAGTTTTGATGTCACACGTCTAGTTGTAAAAGATACACTTCAGAGACCGGTGATCACGTGAGTAAGCTAATTGGATAGCGATATGCGGGTATCTGACAACTTGGCCCAAATCCTTTTAATTTTTTTAATGTGCTTCCAAGGATCTGATTTACAAAATAACTTGATGTGATAAGAGTGCGTGGATATTTTATATATGTGTCTAGACAAAAAAAAAAAAAGAAAAGGTCTAACTTTATGTCCGGGAAGAACAGAGAATACCAAAAGTATTGAATGAATGTTCCCACAGCAAAAAAAAAATCGCTATCAATAAATGCATGCAAACACCTGCTGGATATTTGTTGCGGAGAGTGAGAAACTGCAATTAAAAATTTTCTTCTATATGCACTTCAATCATTTATTTTACATATTATATCTGATAGCAATTTTTTTTAAAATTCAGATTAACAATTGTTTGAGGAAAAATTAGATTGCTTTGCTGTTGCCGCTTCTATGAACATACATTAACAGATATACATTTCTTCATTATGCACATTGGCATGAATAATTCTGGGGCGCAAGATAAGTAAAAAGAAAACACAAACGGAGCTGCACTTAAAGACAAGATTAAATAAACACTGAAATTCACTATATTAGACACGCACAAGCGACGGAACACACAGGATTGTACAGAAAAAAGCACTAACGTGAGCAAGTGAGGCCCCGAAGTGCCTTCTGGAACTGCGGCTTTCCTGAGGCATCCTTCCTGGATGCTGTTAAATAAACAGATTCGTCTTCAGCAAAAGAATTGAGTGACTGAATTTCTGAAAAGCACCAGAACACCACAAGTGCGTTTCAATACAATAAAGTATTAATTCTTCAACGAATATGAAGTGCGAAAAATTAAAAATATACGTGATTACTTTCCCGAATTTAGTCGAGTTTGATTTGAGGGGCACATTGTGATTTGATGGGCACTCTGAAATAAAGAGCTTTCACGCTCATTTTTGCTCCTTGTAAAAATGCAAATTATGGAAACGATAACAATTATATAAAAAAACTAGCCATTTGGAGTTGTATCGCTTTATTAGTCAGCACGGAATTCTACTAGACGGAGAAGTAACGCACTGAGCATTTTAGCAGAAATAAAGCACGGACCGAGGTAAGACGTAGCGCGGACTATACGCCAGGTGCGGACAATCTAAGAAAGAAAGTGTTTTTTCTTTCTTCAGTCAAAGTTTGTTTCTGTGGACAATGCATTGGGTGCAGGCTATATATAGTCTGGAAAATACGGTAATTCAGATTTTTACAGTGTTGTGTCCATTATGCATTAGCGCTGCACGAACGTCATAAATACTTCAGCACACATACAAAAAAAAAAAAACTAGAAACAGTAAACGCACTTGTTTGACACACCTCTTATTGAGAGGTGGAAAGGGATATTAAACAAAGATATACTTGGAGCTGCGGTGTTGAATGAAAGAGATAATCAGAGCTCCATGGCTACATTGAATGAGAGGAATGGGCAAAGACACTTATTACCGTCAATCGATGTAACCGAGCCAGAACGGATGCTGCCTGTTGCGGCGCTTGTAGCCTCCTTGTACGCCTCAAATCCTTCCAAAATTTCTGTCTTTGGCAGAGATGATGATGGAGGTTCGGGACTGACGGGTACTGCAGTCGATTCAGACAAAGAGCCTGTATGACTGTAGGCACTCTTGTCTTGAAGACGTTCTGCGATAGACGTATCTTCACACTGCATCTCTTCGACAACTGTATTGAAATAGACAAGAACAAGCATTACGCGTTGTTGAAGTGCATTTCAACAGTAGAACAAGTTTTAACGAGCTGTGTTCATAGCCACATTATTTCTAAAAAAGAAAGAGAAAATAGGGAAACAGCAGACAATATACTATTTTAACTTTAGCGACATTTAATCTTCTCCCGGTAGTGGAAAGGGGACAGCGCATCGGGGCACAATAAATTGTCGATGCTGGGAGGGTGTGTTTTTGATTCCGTCTTTTTTTATAATTTGTAACCAGCAGAAGCTTCAAAGAACCGGCCCGCCGAAAGCGAACTTAGATCAATACGAGTATTTCTTGATCGCCTCTGCGTTTCATCTATGTTTTAGATCAAGATCTAACTAGCGTGTTGTTTAAGCACTGAGTAACTAATCGTAATATTATCTATTACTTTATAGTTTCAGATATCTCTGCATGAAAACATCTACACAATGCATCCGGAACACCAGACTGGTATTTCATTCATTTGCTTAGCCTGCGAGGAGGACGAGTGGTATTCCGCTCAGATATCCATGAAGCACGAGTCTCAAGAAAGATGGAGGCTTTTTGTCACTGATGACAATTCCAGTGTGTATCGACCCTCTCCTCACTGGCTAAACTCATTAAAATTACTAGTGATTGAGCACTCCACGTGCATAGCGGGAAACATCAATCCTTAATATGTTATATATGTAAACATTTTAAGACGCAGGAATTTATTGTTATTCTGTAGAAATTTGTATGTAGCCGTGAGATGACAGTTTGAGATCGTAACTGATAATATCCCTTTCTGAACTTCCCTTCGCTCTACGTTTACTGCATGTTTTAGACACAGCTGATAAATGAAATAAACGTATAACACTCCCACAAGAAAAAAAGTTTTACGCAACTATTTGCTAATCTCGGAGGGGTACAATCCAGGCGGTCAGACTTTCCACAGTCGTTGTCCTTAGAGTTGACTCAATTTGTAAGGTGACGGGAGTCGGTGCAAGCCACACTCTGACATGCTCGCAGAGTGCGTCGCCAAGCGTGCTTCGGAATTATGTGTCCCTTAGGCAAGGTCACATGCGTTTTTAACCGTCTTTTACTTCTCGTAATTCCGAAAATTGATCATGTAATAACAGATCTAAACCTAAAAAAGCTTCTCACCTTCGCTGGCGATCGTTGATGCATGAAGTTCCTCGGCCCACTCCTCTTTTGCTCTTTGTCTTTGGCGCGAAGGGTGATGGGCACATCCTCACCAGAGGCGTCTCTTTGTAGAATCTTCAATGTAACGTCCTCGTCTCCAGTATCCACAATTTCAGATTCCGTGGTCTATTCAAATTAACGAAAATACTTCAATGTATAAGCGTGCAGCATCTTTTGTGCTATTCAAAACATGTTAGGGACACAACTATTCAATAATTTGCCGAAGGCAATCTATTTTTAAGTGTGTATTACTATGAAACATTCTAGCATAAAAAGAGACGCAACAAGGAAGACAGATAATATCACGTTTTAGTCAGTAATTCGACAGTACGTTCGTGTCGGTGCGCAAAGATCAATGAAAGCTGGCTAGATATTATTACGCCAACTGTTTTAACAACTGAGTATAAAATTTAAGCACAGACGAGTCTAGATTTAGATATATGTATAACATGTAATAATCATCTTATTGTTTTATTTATTTTGTAATTTTTTAGACTATGTTTCGACGTATCAGGCAACAATTATGACACATACAAACCTCTGATCACGTATACTATTTAAAGATACGAATAATCATATCTGACTTGCGGGTTTTCTTAAGGCTGTACTTTTTGTGGATCTGACATTTCGTAGTCATAATGCAAGAAGTCTACATACACACACTCGAAAATAAGTTAAAGTAGGTAAAGCTAAGCAATTACAAGAGGTATTATCCCGACAATGTTAAATAGTCGTTGCGACTTACAGTCCGGAGAAGAGAAAGTTCTTCAGGGCTGGTGTCTAATTTATAAACGTTTTAAATAACTAGCACAGCAGCATAGCGAATATGAGTTCAGAGCACAAACATGTGGTTTTCTAGTTCCTTAATAACACAAATTAGCATTTAAAGCTGATGGCTTTCATTTGAAATCGCACTCGTGTGTCGGGGTGAATATTTTGATCGGCCTAAAGCACAGACACACACAGACACACACACAGACACACACAGGCACACACACACACACGCATATATGCATAAAGGTGTTTTTTTAAGCTTCACAATGTTAGGCTGAGACTAACAACACTCCTTCATATACAAGACATCACGTAACGTTCGTAGCTCGTAACCTCTACCTCGCGCTCTTCTCTTCTCCCTCTTCTCTCCGTGGCGGAACGCGGATGATTAGATTATCATCGCGTTCGGCCACAGCTTGCTTTGCGCCTGCTTCACGAGTGGTAACTTTGGTGCGCCCCCGAGTCTCCCACGAGCTTCAAGTCGCTCTAAAAGAGTTAATTTAGTGGTTTTCGATAACGCTCAGTAAGTTTCTAATTGGAACCATATGTCTATTTTCATTAATTAAAAAGTTCATTAACGAATTTTAATTAATTATCCGACTTATCGCAAAGATTAGCCACCCACATAATGTCCCTCTGGCCGTAAACTCACCTGCACAAACCGCTTAAGTGACCCTTTCATGGCTTTTTTAAAACAAATCGGTAAATCTTGAAAACAAAAAAAACAAAAAAACCCTGTATATACCGGGTGATAATTTTTTCTTCGAAACAGATTTTTTAGAAAGCGTCTTTACTGCTACGTGAATGCCGTTTTCGCTGTATGTTTCTTGAGCTCGGCGGATACTCGAGGGGCGAACAACCGTCACAGTTCGGTGAGTAATTAACTAAGCTCGTTAATTAACGAAACAATAGTCAGAGTGCAGGCGAGCTGGTGTAAGTTGAACATGATTGTAAACCTGAGACTGGGGCATAAAGAGAACACAACAGAAGGTAGAAAAGAGGAGGCAACGTCTCAAAGACGTTGCCTCCTCTTTTTCTACCTTCTGTTGCGTTCTCTTTTATGCCCCAGTCTCAGGTTTACATTGTTAATTAACTTTCTTTAATTAACACACACACACACACACACACACACACACACACACACACACACACACACACACACACACACACACACACACACACACACACACACACACACACACACACACACACACACACACACACACACACACACACACACACACACACACAAATATATATATATATATTATAGCCCCGTTTCCGCATTGAACAAAAACACTTTTTAATATTTTTTAACAATTTTTCTCTGCAAATTTTTTGAAGTGGAGCACGGTGAAATGCAACGTTTAGTCTGCTTGATTTTTGTACCCGGTTCTGTCAGTTGTTATAGATAGGTAAGAATGAAAACACTCACTGTAGACTTTTTGTTGTACATGCATGACGCATGGCCTATTTTTTGCTTCAAACTAAATTTATTTTGCTTATTTCATGACAGAAATAAAAAAATGCCAAACATTGCATCTTTGATGTTTTGGTGGAATATTTGGAGCCTTGTATCTTAGGATTCATTATACATTTTTCATAATACTATATGCCTCTAGGCCTAGACATGTGCTCTTGACTGGTACCACTTCAGTTTAATTTATTTTCGCGAAATAGTTTTTTTTTTTTCATTTAGTCAAAAAGTAAATTTAACCATAATTTCAGCTCGCGTTATTAAAAAAAGAAGGTCATTTTGATTCCTTTTTTTATATTGTTCCCAATGATGTTAACTTTCTCTGCGCATAATTAAAGTCCCCCCCCCCTTTTTTTTTTGTTTTTTGTTGTATTGCCCGAATTGGCAAATCGGTATCGCAAGTTCGGCAAATCGGTATCGGTATCGCAAGTTGGCTTTCCTGCAAGAATTTATTAGCCTCAAAATGCTAAGGAGAGAGGGGTCGGAAATGTTTGGGAGCTGAAGGGGCGACGGAAAATGGCGATGGAGAGGAACAAGGGCGAAAGTGTAGACGTGCCCCCCTTAGAAAACAATGTTTGTCCCTACCCCTCCGCTCTTCCAACACCACTGGCGAGTCATGTTTCTTAACGAAATAATAGTGAGTGTGCAGGCGAGCTGGTGATAATTAATCCTAACGTAACACCTCAGAGTGTGGTACAGAAAATTTAGGAAACTTTCAAGTCGAAGAAAAAGACAAAAAGACGCCTCGGTCTTTTTAATGCATCAAAAATAATTTTAGACGTTCTCCTTTGAGGCGTTCTCATGCTGGTTTTCTTTGTTCGACTTGGAAGGTTCTTAATTTTTGTCCGCACCACACTCTCAGGTGTGCCATTATAATGCATGTTGCTTTTTCTTTTTTTTTTTTTTTGGGGGGGGGGGGGGCTTGGGAGGGGTTTAGAGGGGAGATTTTAATTAGGACACTTGAGTCGGGCTGTATATTTCTCTTGATCTTCGTTAGTAGATATAATAGTTCTTTTTCTCTCATCTCGTCCGTATTTCTCTGCTGCTAAAAACCATAAGACGAGATCAGCAACCGGCAGGCTTTGTGTTGCGGCTATCATTCCAGTCCTCTGCTCGAGGTTTTTACATTTAAATTTGGTTGTGTCCAGATATATCAACGGCCGTCGTTCACAGATTTCCTTGTCTGCTTACCATGGTCGACATAGAAAGAAGATATATCGAATTGAACGTTTTCGGTTTGTGAAAAAGCACCTTGACGTGGATGCGCTGAGGTCAACCTAGCCCACTCGCAGCGTTGTTGCTATGAGGTATACTAGAATCTATAACCTGCTTTTTGCCAGAATTGCTTCGCACGCCTGGCTGAAAACTCTGCGTGCTGTGCCAGTAAGTTAAACCTAAGTTTGTGCCCAAGTGTAATTTCCAGGCATGATATGCTCAGGGAGCGTTAAGAAAGCAATCTCTATCGGTGGACTAAATTACAAACAATAAACATGCCGTGAAAGTAATTAAGGATTGCAAGAATAAAAGTCGTAATTAGAAAATACATGATAAGGTTTATTGAGAAGACCTACCTTACGTTTCTGAAAGCCGACACGGAGATTACAACATGGTAATCCCTCCGTCTAAAATGAATGAAGGTCAACTCAAAGCGAACAGTGTGTTCCTACTCATGCTCTACCAAATTTTGTCTTTGTTTTTGTAATTATTCAAATATGAAATTACAAAGCAAAACCTGATCTCCATGAGCCTTTCCCAAAGTTGGCCTCACTAGATCTATGTTGAGGTGTTTCATACGTGGAAAACATTGATTAAAATTGTGTTGCCTGTATGTTTAGAGAGCCTTGAAGTTGGTATGCCTCTACGGGTGACCTGCTTCACAGCTGTAGATAAGAAATTTAGCCAGTACAGTACAGCCGCAAACCTGGGGTCTTTAACGTGCACCGCGCAGGAGTGATTACACGAACACGTGCGGTACGAAACTCATCCAGATCGAAACGGGCGGGGGCTAGGAATCAAACCCAGGAGGATCTGCAGCGCAAGCTTTTGCTCCACGTTCCGAGCTGAGACGGGTTAGCCCACTCGGTCACCAAACCGCCTAAAACACTGATTCTGATATATCTTCCTTTTATGTCGGTCATCGTATTAAGACTCGACCAAATCTGTGAATGTCAGTCTTTGTTAAAACTTAACACATGCAAATTTCTATGGTGAAAAAAAAAAAGTGGAGCAGTTAGTGGACTGGAATGCTAGCGACAACACCAGGTATTCGCGAGTCTGTAGATATAATATGGTTTTAACTACCGTTAAAATTATGTGGGTGCACTTCTCTGGAGGAAAATAACATGACAAACAGTAGAACACAGACAAGATGAGGGATAAAGTATATTATATATACTAAACTGAGATAAGCGATAATATGCACCCAAACTCAAGTGTCCTAACTTAAATAATAATAATAATAATATTATTAGCAATAATAATATTAATAATATAAAAAGCACGCGTTGCCAGTAACGTCAGAACAGCTGAGGGGTAGGAGGGGGCACATTTTTTTCTAAGGGGGGCGCGGCGCCTCTCTACCACCATTTTCAAAAAGATGACAGACCGAGGACACTAGATGAGTGGTTCCGACCCAAGGGCTCATCATAACACAGGAAAGCCATCCTCGATTTACTGGTGAATTACATAAGATCTGGTACCCATCACCTTATCTAGACTACGTAATCACCTACTCTAACCCCTGCAGTCTCTTAAGACTGATGATAACTCGGCCAAGGCAGGCGATTCTTTGATAGAAATAAATACATGTTTTAGCTCACTCACTCCGTCGCCCCTTCACCTCCCAAACACGTCCCTTAGCATTTTAAGGCTAAAAAAAGAAAAAAAAACATTTTGCAGTATTGCCAACTTGCGAAATTACCCTTTTGCCGATTTGAGTGCATGCATGTGTGCCTAAGCAGTTCTACAGTAAATAGAACACAAAAGAAACATCTATTATGCGCACAGAAAGTTATGAATGTGAGCAATATAAAAAAAGATAAAAATAAAAAAATACCTTTTTTAATAACGCGGGCTCCAAATGTGGATACATTTATTTTTAATGAAATTTAAATATATATATATATATATATATATATATATATAAATTATTTCGTGAAAATGAATTAAACTAAAGTGGTACCAGTCGATAGCACGTGTTTGCTTATTAAATACTATACGGGTGTATAGTATTTAATAAGCAAAATATGTAATGAGCGCTAAGATACAAGGGTTCAAATATGTCACCAAAACGTCAAAGATGCGATGTTTGGCTTTTTTATTATTATGTCTGGCACGAAATATGCCAAAGCAGTTCAGTTTAAATGCGAAAATAGGCCATGCGTCAAACATTTACAACAAAGATTGCTGTGAGTGTTGTTATTTTTACCTATATATAACAACCGACAGAACTGGGCACAAATGTCAAGTAGACTAAACATAACATATGATTTCACATTGCTCCACTTCAGCATTATTGTGGAGAAAAATAATTTATTCTTTTTACACGTGGTATTGTTTATTGCGGAAATCGGGATAATTAAAATACCCATCCCAACACGCGTGTTCGATTTCAAATGAAACCACTAAGCCAGTGATTATTACTAATAGTGGAACCACACAAAAACAGCTACCACGTCTTGGGTCTCCTATGTTTCCTTAAAACAAAACACATCATAGAACCAAAAATAACCGTGGTTAACAATCTGGACAAACCTAAGTTTTATTCAAGGAGTGAATTATACTAAAGCAAAGGTAGACAAATTAGACTAAAAAGGTATGGAGAGTAAAAATTGCATTCCATTTTTAGACAGCTAGCTCATTAAGCGTTGTCTTCCTTACTGTATCTGTTTTTAAGCAGTGCACATACACGTCCGTCTTGACGCTCTAAGTGGAAACACTCAAACATCCTGCTGCAAGTAAACCAAGTTTCGGAAAACCGGAACCCTCTCTTTTACCATTTCCGCTTTCGTGAGCTTCTTCTAGTCAACATCAACATTAATTCTTCTGAACTACAGCTAACACGTTTGCTTTTCAGCAGGAACGACAGCGATCATTTGCATACTGAACTTTGAATTCCTCAATACTATATCAGTTCACAAATTAAACTGCTAATTGAAAAAAATATTAATAGCTGCAACATTAATAGGAAAGTAAAAAAATGGGCGCTTATTCCTTTCACTTAACAGGCTTGAATATTGTTTTCTTATGAATGAGCAGATATTAGTCAGCTAGTTTAGGTATCGGTTACGGAGTGACCGAAAGCCATATCTGAAGTTCACCTGGGAATAACATTAACAAAAGAAAGTATTTGAACAAAAAAAAAACGTTTAATCGACCGTGCTAGCTTTTGATATAGTTCAGACTATCACCAATTTTTCGAGCGAACCCACAACACCAATGATAAGTCGCCGTTTGTGTCATATCTTTATACTAAAGGCGAAAATTAGCCCAAGCTAAATGTACAAAAATTTCTTGGGTCTGCTCTAACACTATAAAATACGAAAGGTTTGCACAACATTAAAGAAATGTAAATATTATACTTCTCCGTGGACTGTGCTGAATTAAAATAAATGTATTGGGACAAAACTGACGGAAAGGTAGTAACGAGGTGTGTACCATTTATTGGCCAAACACATTGCCATGGTTAATTTGTAATAAAATAAATGAGAAGGGTCAGTTCGAGCAATATGCATTATTATTAATCTAGCGTATAGGAACATGCAGCCCTAATATGTCCATACGACTGATAGAATATAGCAATCGCATCTCGTCGTATTTTGTTATAAGTGCTCCAATGACCTTGAGAAGGTTTACTCCGCAGAATAAGCTATACGAAACCTCACGTTGCTCACGTTCAGAATCACTTCAAACATTTTAGTTCAGATTTTTTGTACAGTTATCATACTGAAAAATACATATCGTAGATATTTCTAGCGCACGTATTTTCTAAATTGAAGAACAGGACGATTAAATGTACGCTAGACTGAGGTTACTTAGAGGATAACAAAAACACACAAACGTCTATGTTTTTTGTGTTTTTGTTTTGCCAATTAAGTAATTTTTGGTCTGCGTACCTTCCGCCATGCTTAATCTCCACCAGCCCACTTGAATCTTTAGATCTCGTTTGGTAAAGCAAAACACCCAAAAAATTTGAAGACGGAGATTTGGGCAAGGAAAAAAGATAACCCTGGGTGTATCTTAGATTGGCTCTCTAAAAAGTTTGAACTAAATTATGCAACAGATTCGCGGTCGAGAAATGAGTAATTAGTTACAGAAGTTCGCGAAAATCTTTGAGGTTAGCACCCCAAAGATTTTCGCGCTGCTCTATAGTCACCATATGTTTTGGCTAAGGAGCTGGATTGGGGGTCGGTCGCAGCCTCGAGGGCCGGAATTTAGATATGAAAATATAAAGTAAAAAATTGGCAGCGACTTTTACCGCCAAAGTCCTGTAATGCATGAAAATGCATTGTAGGGAGTTGGTGAGGGAATTGGTGTGTCTTGTGACGTTCATTTTCCCGCTGAATTTAGCGGGGAAGCTGAATGGTTGTATAGGTCACGTGACGTCGACTTCCCCCGCTAAATTTAGCGGGAAGCTGGATCAGTGTCAAGGTCACAAGACGTGAATGTCGTTAAATTTAGCGGATAACTGAATTGGTGTATAGGTCATGTGACGTCAATTTCCCACTAAATTTAGCGGGGAAACTGAATTGATGTTTTGGACGCCAGCCGTGAATTTTTCCGCTAAATTCAGCGGGGAAACTGAGTTGACGGATAAGTCACATGCCGTCGATTTCCCCAATGCGTATAAGTCACGTGACGTCAGGTGACGTACATTTCCCCTCTAATTTTAACGGAAAATGCACGAACGCACGGACGGACAGACGGGCGAAACTTTGGGATTGGGGGTATAAAGTTAAAAAGAATTTCATGCTTTAAAAAGTTGCGGCTCCAATCCACGATGTGAAGGTGGTTGGCCAGCGAAGATGTGGTATCACCTGCAGCGATTGCCCACTGCACTATACTAAATGCCGCCGCCGGTCGCAGCACGCCGCCGCTGGTAGTATTGCCGTCTCTTTTCCCTTTGCCGCTCCTCGTACTCACGCTGCTCCTCGGGAGTCCTAACTATGCCATACTCCGTTTCACCTTCCGTCCAAGCACAGCGGATGTCACGAGCTATCGGAGTCAGTCCAAGGTCGTGTGAGAGTCACATGCGTCCGGACGTAAGGTGAAACGTAGTATAGGCGGGCTCTTTTTTTATACATGAAAGGCTAGTGACGTCACTTCCCACGTCGCAAGCTGCCGTCGCCGCGGCAGCTTGCACATCTGTAATCTTTACCGCGAAACGTATGCGGAGAGCGCTACGTGCTTCGCATTGTTGGCAGGAGCGCCTTATCATCGATTATGTGGTTCGGATGCTTGTTTTGTGCTTGTTAGTGAAACGAATGCTGTGCTGTATGTTGTACGTGTAATGTATGCACTTTTCGCTTCAATCTCTAAAATGTGTTTCTTTTTTTTTTACAAAATTTTGATCCTAAAACAAATTTTTACAAACTTTGTTTTAGGATCTGGGAGAGAAATGCGTCCATTTTTGGAAGCATTTTGTGTCCAAAAATGTCATGTGTGACGTCACATGATGTCATGTGACGTCACACCTTACATCATAGTCACGAGTTTTCTGTAATCACGTCACACGTGTCGTCACGTGTTACGTCACGAGGGTAACTCTCGTGAGGGTAACCTTGGTAACCCTCACGAAGGTAACCCTCGTGACGTCACACGTGACGTCACGTTTGACGTAATTAGGGGAAACGTCCCATAATGCAACTCGCAGTTATGCCACGGCGACGGCAACGCCGCTAAAGCCGAAAACAGGCGCCTAAGAGCTGCGCTCTAAAAAACGGCTAGCATCTTTATTTTTATTCCAGGAACTGCTGTGAAGTTTATATGCCACGTGTTATCTGATGAAGAGCGCCGCGTATGCGCCGGACTCGGTAACGTTCCGGAGCGATACCGGAACATTTCACGTGTAACACAATTGCCCGGCAATATTAAAATGTTTCTGCGTACTGCCTGCGTGTGATCGAGTTCAAAGTACTACTGGTGCGCACTGCTTTTGAAGATGTGTCTGAAAGATGCGAATTTTCGCACGTTTTCATTATCCGAGAATAGTGATTAGTAGCAGCAGTTCTGACCGCTTTCAACGTCGATGTGACCACGAAATCAAATCTCGACCTTGCTATATCACTGCTGAAATTGCACCGTCCTCTGTAATTGTAGTAAAAGCGTGTGGTGAGATTTGTACTATTGGTAAAGTCGTGCGTTAAAGTCGTGGTCATCCAAAACAACGTACGGCGTATGATTTTTTTTTCCATTTATTCAGCTTCGCGAGCTTTATCATGGAAATATGAAAATAAATAAAGCTCGAGGCTATACACAACTCTCTGTCCATTTTCTGTTGTAGCAGCGAGTGGCAGTCCGCCCCCTACTTTTTAGAGGCACCGCGAAAAGAGCTGACGGCAGCGGAGAAGCGGTCGCTGTGCTTACGACCGTCATGTTTGCCAGAGTCTGCGCTTGTTTCAGAGGTTGCAAAAGTGTGTACGCGCGTCGCAGAACGGTGGTTCCAGTCGCTCCGGTCACAACGGAAGCAGTCGTAGCTAACATGCCCGTTGCAGATGTCTGAACCGGCCTTTAGCTTGAAGAGCCCGTTAAGAGGTTCAAGATAAAAAGTTCCCGTTTATATATCTGCAGTAAAACACGCAAAAGACCCAACCACTGTGATTCACGGAAGGTGTCGAGTCGAAAAGATCGCCGGAGCCCAGACAACTTTCTAAGTAATGGGTTCTGCTCTCGAACGCTATGCATGACCATGGGCGTCCGGAGGGGGGTCCAAAAAAAGCACCTCCCTCCTCCCCCCCCTCCCCCCCCTCCCCCGCCCCTTCTCCGGCAGAATAGGGTTTGCCTCTCTTTGAAAAACGTTCCGCGGACGCCCTGTGCATGACAGTTCACATGCTCAATGTAATTATCTTGAGGGCATGTTTGTGGCACTGATAGACTCTAAAAGAACAATTAGAGCGTGCAGAGCTCTTTTGTGAGTTAAGCAGCAATAGTTTACTTCCTTCCCATTTGGCACTCGTGAAAATATATTAAAGAGAAAATTCAAACAAAACACAAAACATTCCGACTTAGAAATATTCGGCAATTGTCTGTTTAGATGGACGTATCAAAGTCTGTCCAGACCGACACGAGTGATTCATTCACACCGTGTTCACGTTTTACAACGCCAGCTGCTAGTGGCCCGTCCCCGCTTTCGCGACGGCATGAGCTGTAAACGAAACAGTTTCCTCGCTAAATTTATCGGAAAAATTGACGTCACAGGGCCTACAGAGAAATTCAGGTTCCTCGCTTAATTTAGCGGAAAATTTGACGTGCCGTGACCTATGCACCAATTCAGTTTTCCCGCTAAATTTGGTGGGAAAAAGCATCACGACCTTGGTACCGCTGTCTAAACGCATCACGTCATGTGATCGTCGCGCACTATTTTTTTTTCTAATCGAGGAATATAACATATATAACATTTTTAAGTCACACCTGGCAAACTTAAAAATGATAATAGAGTATCCATCACTCCGCTAGTCCGGTGACCTTCGCCATACCTGTTTATAGGAACAAACAAATGTTCCCCACTACCTAGGACGTGAAAAAGCATTTGTAAACAACTAGATGAATAAAAAAACAAAAAACAAAAACCCGTCATATTCATCCGGCATAAAAGACTTGCACGCGAGGTGGTTAGGTCCCGTTTTATGATGTGGACAGCCGTTGAAATGCTCGCTTCAAGGGATCCAGTGCGCGCATTTGGAACGAAGGGATGTTGGCAATGTTGATTATTACATTGCCAGTGCTTATGTTGTCTTAAGTAATGGTTACATTACAAAGCAGTCCACCCTCTCTACGGGCAACGAAATGGCTGAGGAGAAGGGCAGAATTGTATTTGCAGCAGGCACATGCCAATCATGCACATAATCAGATGAATGTAAGCTCAAGCCGCTACAAGCTAGATTGTCAGGAAAAAAACATTGTCAAAAACAGTATTAAACAGAAAACCAGTTTCAAACGAAAACTTCTCAAATAGTGTCACCTTTGAAATATCAAACAGCTCTAACTAATCTCGCAGAAATGTTTACTTTTATGAAATGATTTGTCCCCAAAATAAGAAACAAAACAATCAAGCAACAGCCAGACACTGTTTTGTTGCAACTATTAATTAAAAAAATTGAAGTCGAAAACGAAAAGCACTCTTTTTAATATTAATGCTAAATAAAAAAGCAATTAAGAAAAAAGAAAAAACCTAGCCTGCAAAGATAACACTGCTTTATACCGAGAGACTGTAGTATATTATACTTATTTTGTCTTTTATTTTTAAACATATAATAGTCCGGAAAAGCTAAAAATAAATTATGTGCATGTAGTGCTACACCGTATATGCTACTCGCTTTTCAGATACATGACAATCATGCATTACCTACATCTTGTTTCATCTGCTTCCTTGAGTACAAAACAAGGAGTGTGTGCAGGTAAAGTTCGTGAACTGGGAGGGGGCGATAGGCCTACAAACGACATTCCGTTCGCAATATGGCCTCACCTTGATTATGCCCTTGACAATGTAGATATTTCTGTTGGCTCTAACTTTCTTCACTTCAGTTATGCACAATCTCCCTTTGAAGAGGAAGAGATAGCGCAGCTGCTCACGGTTATTAGCGTCGATAATATCGAACCAGCCCTGTACCAAAACAGACACAAATGATGCAGCCACATATATTTGGGATACACTAAACAGATTTTACCCAAAATACCGGTATATTTCTGTATTAATTACCGCAGTAAAAATTAAACCCAGGATACGTCAATAAAACGAAGACTCATTTTTGCTCTCTTCATGAATTATAAGAAGGTGCCTTGAAACGGAGAAGTTGAAAGTTACTTTCTTTATGCTCCTTGTTGAGAATATTAATTTAAGATAAATAGCGTTGTTGTCGGTATTGGGAACAAGTATTTTACTTCTTCGCTAAGTCCAATGAATTAACTTAGACAAGAAAGTTCTCGTTTGAAATTAAATTAATCGCAGTAAATCAGTCATACCAAGTCTAGCTACTTCATGTGTTATGCATCACATATTTCTGAAAGATGGGCCTCTTCGTAGTTATGAGCACTTCTGCATTTATTTCATTGCCTATCTATGTGACATAAGCATTGGCAGAAGCGTGCAATTCCTGAAACAGGTTGTAATGTTACGTTTAAATTGCGTTTAGCAAAGCTCTGGCAGTTGTTCATGCAAACTTAATAGCATTTATTATAGTCGAGTGCTTACGTGCAAATTGTATTTTCAATTGAATGTTCCTGACGCGTTCGTTACCTATTCACTGCAAGATCGAACCACCACAGTTCAAATCACCTTACTACTATCGCCCTACATTATAGTTTGTTTAAATGGAATGCTTTCAAAACAATACATTGACATTAGTGTACTCGAGTATGAAAGGTTTACTAATGCAAAACAAATATTAAGACATTGATATGTGTGCCCTATTAATAATGACTAGAATCCTGGCATTATTCAGTTGTGCCGAGATACCGTTTCTTAAAGGGGCCCTGCAGTCCTATTTAAGCGTCTACCTCTTTGCGGTGTCCACATCTCTTGTGGTGCGGACAACCCAGCGGGCACGGAGAGAGTAACTAAATACCAGTACGTCATATTTTAACCGGACGACGCGGGAGCCTCCTCCACCTACCGGGGGCGTCCCGTGGTACCGAACGCGCGCGGCATGTGACGACATCATGTCGGTCCTGGCTGGTCTGAGCCGCTAAAAGCTTCTTTTCTTTTTTCGAAATACCAGAAAACGTGGCGCGAACCGTTTCAATTATTTATGAGAGTAGTTTTTGTTCAGTATTTTAGATCAGAAAAGGAACAAATGCAGTTTATAAAGTACGGAATCAAGAAATGACCCGTCGACATACCCGCCACCAAGCAGTGGAAAAGGCGGCGCATACGAGAAAGGGGTAGTGGGATCAGGCACCGACGCGCGCCACGGATGACTGTGAAGCGGCGAGCGTAGAAGTGTCCCGGATGTACGCGGCGGCGCTGCGGTCATATGGGCTGGAGGATCCGACCGGTTCCGAGCGTTCCGAAAGCCTTCGGCGAGCATGTTTGGCTTGCGGTTTGGCCGTTTGGCGGTTTGGCAACGCGATGTGGCTCCCGTTCTGAACTGATCTTTACCCCGTGTTTGTTGCATTTTGTGGCCAATGAAGTGTCATGCCGAATTAGTGTTTAGTCGTGCAGTAAATGCAATGCCAGCCGCCCTGGCCGTCCGCTTCATCCAGCCTATCCAGCACATGCTTTAGTGGGGCCCTCTCGAGCCGTCGACACGGAGTCCGGCAGCCATGAGCGCTCGCTGAGCTCACCACCCCTCCTCTAGTTCACGGCCACTCAAGCAAGGACCAAGGATGTCATGAAGGAGGTTATTTTTTGCTTGTTTTTGTAATTTTAATTTGTCCATAACTTTTAAAATAACGCGAAATTCAAGAAAAGAAAAGTTTCACTAAGTTACTACGTTCAGTGCGCTCAGGTTCGATGCAAATTAAAAACCAGTCGAAAAGTCGTTGCAGGGCCCCTTTAAATTGGTTATAACTATGCTACACTGCTCTGATAACGACGTTAAATCGTCTTCGCGTAATTTTTTTTATCAGAGGAGGGCAAAAAGGTTTTGACGCACGTAACATATGCAAAAGATAAATGTCGCACAAAACTAAGACGTATACCACTTAAATCAGGGGAATATGATAAATAACCGCTCCACATAATGAACTAGTTATTTTTACACCAATGCCACAATGTTTCTCAGGGTGGTCATAAGTGAAGGGTGCGATTCCGCACTACAGGCTGCCCAGACTAGGACGGGATTAATCTGGAGCTGTTGCCATGGTGACTAATACTTGCTCAGCTAGTTGGTTTTTAAGGAAAGTTTGTGGATTACTATTTCTGTAAAAAGCACAATCTGGTACTGATATCCCATATACAAATGTCACTGCTCTCTCAGGAGACGCTTCGCTCAGTTTGGTTGCTTGTTAATCGTCTTGCAAAACATTATTGCATGTCGGGCTTAAAGAAGACACCACCGCTTGCAGACGACATGATGGGAACACTTATTTGATTGGTCTTGCATCGTATTGCGGTGCCAAAACAACGTCAAATCGCCCTTGCAATTATTTGGCAGATACCGGCACCTACCGCAAACCTTTTTTCTGTGCTCGATGACACGATTGAGGCAGTAATAACATTTATAAACCCCGTCACAAATCGTATCCCCGAGAACCAACTGCGTGTTTCTAAACCATCTCAACTCACAGCTGGTAAACAACTGGCATTGTTTACAAGTTTGTACTTTTCTAATTTCAAAGTCTTGAGTAATAAAATATGAAGAATTAATCTCTTTCACGCCAGGTCCGAAACGCTTTTTTTTTTTTTTGGTTTCCCGTCTCTACAGAGGATTCCTCAAAGGCTAAAAACATTAATGTTTGATTGTAATAAATTTGTATGCACAAGAAGATACATATTCCGATGGTACGTGATCTCACACTGATAAAATAATAATTGTAAATTTCAATGTGGTGATGGAACAAAAATGCCTTCTACTCAACAGTTAACGTAGAAAAGAATTTACACACTTTAAAGCATTGTGATATATGATTTTACGTAGAAAGGTTAGATAACAATATAGCTTTTAAGTAGCTATGTGTAATTAGCGAGGCTATTCTCCTGATACGGAGATGACAATATATGAAGCATCTACTTGACGTTACAGGTGCAACTTTAAATCAACATTTTAGACAAGAAGAAGGACTCGCGGGCTATACTCTACAACCTGAAACTTGGAACACAGATTATCCTTAAGTCTCTTTAGCGTTGAAGGCTCAAATCAGCCGTGACGTACGTGCTTCATAACTCGACCCCAGTTGTGGATGTTTCCGTGATAGCCTTCGATGGCATTTATGTACTGTAGATCAGAGGCTCTCTGAGGAATAGCCTGCATAAAGTCCAAGGCTCTTTGCAAATCTGAAAAATCCTCGTGCAGACGAGCCGTGTATTTGATGAGCTCCTGAAAGAGAAACATGACGCATGAAAGAACTGTTATGAGTCAGATCGGTGTGCTATATTCATAAAGCTCGCTTGCGTCTAGTTGCCCCAAGTAAGGCTACCTGCAACACCATTCAAGCTAAAATAAACACTGTCTCTCACTGAAAGAAACAAAAACAAAGACGATTTAGTGAACATTTTTACTGACAATTTTGTTCTGTTTTATCTGAACAGAGGATATTATTTTTAAAAAAGTAGTTTTCCCTTTGTGTTAGGTTATTGCAAGGCACCTAACGCATCTCCGTTGGTTGGCTCAAGATTGCTGTCATCTAGAAGTGGAGTGCAGGTCGAGTGGTATGTGATTTATTTCCACTGCAGTCTCTAATTTAGACAAGGTATCACCAAACCTTTTGACTAAGGGGCCGGATGGCGGATTAGTCGCAGTCCAGGGGGCCGGAATATAAATATGAAAACGTAAAGTATAAAAAAAAAGACTAAATAAATTGTTTTTGTTGTTTCTACCACCTTCGTGTGCGAGCTCAATGCGCGTCGCGGCGCCGTTTTTTTTTTTTTGTTCTTTTCTTACACGCGCTTGTTTTTGTTTTGGTAGCAGCGGGCCGCGGGCAGGGCGTCACTGGAAAGACCGCCGCCAGGCGCGGGCCGGTCGGAAGGCCTCCGCGGGACGGATCTGGCCCACGGGCCGGGGTTTTACAGACCCCTGATTTAGACGATAGATTTTTCACCGTACCGCATCGCTCCAATAATGCCTGCTCCCAGATTTTAGTGTTCTTTTTTAAATATTCAATTGATAATTATGCAAGGTTTGCACATTCTCGTATCAATTCGTATTAAAAAAAGAGAAAAAAAAACTAGCTACAGTTCCTTGGTTTTGTAGAAACTTTAGAAACGTCCCATTTGTATGCCCGGCAATAAGACATGTTGGAAAAATGGCCAGATAAAAAAACAGAAATATAACTAAAAAGGCGTCTTTAAAAAAATCCAAATAGCACTGTGCGTTGTGCATAAGAAATCCCGAACGTCGTACTAATAAACATAGTGTGCGAGTGTTTGTTTGCTTGTTTGCTTGATACGTCTGATCCGGGTGGGTTTGCGTACTTGTGATTTTGCTTTCTTAAGTATCTGTGCACATATCTGGTTTTGTATTGTACTCACCTTGAGGAGAAGCTGGTAGTCATTAATTCTTTGGATAGGAAGTTTCAAGTGGTCTGACAAACACTTGTCGTCGTTGATGCTTTTACTGAATTCCTAGTACGGAAAGAGAGCAGATTTCAATATGCAAACCCATAAAACGCGTTAATAAAAACGTAAAAACGTATGGATACCTACATCAAAGTATTCTTTCATGGGTCCAGAAGCTAACAGATCCTGGGCGCGTGGAAAATCCTCACAGTACTTCACGTGTTTATCAAAATCTCTCTCCTAAAAATAAATGAAAACGTAGATCAAGTATTGTAGAGGTACAATTCAAGATACTTTAACACTCGAGAAGTCTTTGAAAAATCAAGCACGGTTTACCAGGCGAAGAAATGTCACTCCTAATTTGGCGGGCTCACTTGCGTTGTACTGGACGCCCTTGATCAGCTCCCTGGATGAAAGCATTTTTATTTTTATTTTTAGCAAATTGTGTCTTAGTAAAACCAAACTTGTGCTGTATATGTTAATTAGATCCAGAATTGAAATAAGATTTTTGTGCTGCAAATCTTATTGAGATCGAATATATTCTGAAAAGTGGAATAATTAAAATATTGTTCTCATTTTATTGCTAAATTTATAAATAGCATACCTTCCAAGATATCAATAATGATTTATTCCTCCAATCAGCCGGCCGCAGATATATTGTTTCGACAATGAAATGCACACGTCCGCCACTATTTGTGACGTTCCTTCAGTCTACCTAAGCCGAGACAGTTACAAACTCAAGATGCTGGCGCGAGCGAAGGAAGGCAAGGAAATGGCAAGGTCAAAGAGCAACGTCTGAAGAATCTGGCGCACATTCTCTCCTATTATCTTTCGCTCTAATTGTAACAAGCATTTTTTGTTGTTAAAAATGATTGTACTCAGGAAGTTGATGGCAGTAATAAGAATAACATTATTATTCATTCGTTCAAAAGAGCTGACAGACTAGCATTAAAAAGAAATAATTGCGTCAAGTGCTAACTCACAACGAATACGTACGTACTGGCCCAACATTCCGCCATTTTGTAGTCGATTTTGGAAATGTATTCGAACTGGGACAATCCAGCAGGTTAATCTCTCTCTCCTCCTGTTCTGTTCTTCCGCCCTTCCTTTCAAAATTTACTTTTTAAGACCGCGCTCCTTTCATGAGCTATGATCTGGAAACCGACTTTTGAGCTGAATTGCTTCAGATGACACATCGCGTGCCAATAAGGAAAAAAACCTTTACACTTACGGAAATTGTCGCGGCAACTTATAAACAACCTACAATCTGACAGTCTTCAGAGTAAACATTGTTTGCGCTGAAGAACATGTATATTTAAGCTGTACAATTTTAAACGCTTGTGGGAGTTCGCTGCACGGATATTAGCTCGCCTATAGTGCCTCCATGAACACGTACGTGTTGTGGAAGTCGCTTATGTCCTTGAAGTTGCTAAACAAAACGTCCTTCTGCTCTTTCAGCTCCTTGGGCATAGAAGGGCTCTCCATTTCCTTCAGGTAGGTATTTACAACACGCTGCATATCTCGAGAGAAATCTTCTTCTGTTTCCACCAGTTCCTTTACGACGGCCCTGAAACAAAAACAGGCACAAAACAGAGTCAAGGGCAGAGACGTTTGATGTTACACTTTTAATCATCGAGCATCATATAAAAGAAAATGTCCTATTTCAGGCTGCTAAGTCTTCGTTGTCAACCCTTAGGTTCTGAACGTTCCTCGAAACTCGTAACCCCTTCTTGCAATGCAAATGCAAAAGGTTTCAGGTGATCGTCGCTAGAAGAACTTGATAAGGAAACGTGCAGACTATCAGACTGGTGGCCATCGGTTTCCTAAGTGACCTAGAGTGTAAGGGAGCTAACTTCTTTTTACGACTTAGTATTACTAAAATAACGTTCAACGAACACTTGCGGCGGACATGCCAAATACTATACCTTGTTAAGAACTGCTCTTACGCTTCAACCGGCGACAAAAGAGCGTGGTTGGGAATGAGCGGCATGTATTCAGGTCCTCAAATTGAGGCTGTATATTTTATGTAATTTCGAGTGTTGGCCTTGGTTTCTGGTAGTGGGACAAGAAAGCTTCCAAAACGTTGGCCAACATTGTGTGGCTCCATATAAGATTCTTTTCCCGGGTTGCTCCTACCACCTTCTGGTAGTTTCGGGCGTGATGTTAACGCACAGGTACAGACACACAAAACTCTTGCCACTCGGTTGTATACTTACTCTCGCTTAACTTGGGACTCCTTATCTTTTGGGCTGACCTGCTCCACCACAACTGCACCCTCTTTCTTTTCCAGGTAGCAGGATGGAACCCAACCTTCCTGAGTAATCCCTGTGGTACTGGATCTAGTCCGCACGCGCCATCTGCGTACAAGACGAATAGATAAATCGTAACCTTCTCCGCTGCGAAGGCTACACCTTAGGTAGCATTAAATCTTAGCAGTGCAATGTCGATGAAGGCGGTAGATATCTCGTGGCGCGTTTCGTCTTAAAATCTAGATTATGCACAACTACGACTCAACTACCATAAGAAAGACGTACGACTCAAAATTCGCCTTCATCTACTTACATAAGTAGAAAACCTCTTTAAGATAAGTCTAGAAACTAGATTATCAACGCAATTTACATCGATGTAATATTAAGTAATAATCTAAATCTTCCCATTCTTACTGCCAAATGACAACTATTGCGCTTTGAGATCGACCAATTCAACGCACTGTTTTTAATTTTGGGTAACAAATTTATAGTATATTGAGTTTGAAGGATCTATATTAGAGAACATGCAGGTGCAAGAGTTCGCGCACACTTGGAATGTATCTATCACTAGGCTTTTGTTTTACCGGTCGATAAAATTACGCAAACTGACGTCCCGCCCTGTAATGGACAAGGCATTTTAGATTTATCCTTCATTTGTGAAGCAGTTATAGAGCGGAAATGGCAAGCATTAAAGTATCCCTTGTAAGGGTTATACTTACTTCCGAGGCTTTGAAGTATCTATTACTTCCACTTCTTGACCTTCTTTTAGTGGAATCCCCTCATCGTCGCTGGAGATTGGCTTATAGTCCAAAATGGCCTCATATATTCCTCCAATGGGCTATAGGGAGAAGCAGAGAAACTTATGTTAATTGTAATGCACACAACCATGTAAAATTCAAAAATTAAGTAGCGCAACATGATCCTGAAGTCACAAACAATTGTCCGCCAATACCGTTTATAACGTACGGCATGTGAAATGTCGGGTGTTCTGGCAAAGCATCACGCAGATAACCATGTACTGAGCCCTCAAATAAGCAACAACGTTGCTCCTAAAAGATATGCACACAGCATTTCATGCCTTAAGAACAGTGTTATAGAGGTTCTTCCAGAACATGAACGAAAGCTCGTTTCTCGTGCCTTCTCAATCTAGGAACGAGTTCCCCTTTTCAAGTTCCAGTGGTTCAAAATGAGCGCGTTCCCGTTACATTTCTAAGACTGGTCGTTACCTTAACGCTACATTTGCTTACTTAATGAAATATTGTGCCGTATAATTTAGCAGATTAGCAGACGATCTTTTCGACTCAAAAGCGGCGCGCGTTCCGCAGGTGGCGACAGTCGCAGAACCAAAGACAGGCGCGGTAACAAGGAACTGCAAAGTAGACGACAAAAATACTCCCCCCCACAAAAAAAAAGGAAAGAAAATTAAAGTAATTCGTCAAACTATATTTTTAATAAGTTATGTGTCCATTCAATGTGTTCTATTAGTAAGGATGATAAAATCATGCATTGGCAACTGACATCAAAAAAGCTCGCGCCGCTTTTGAGTCAAAAATATCGTCTGCTATTTGACGCCAGCTTTCGGCGCCGTATGCTCTTTCGTTGGCGGCAGTTGGAGTAGTTGGAGTCGCGACCGCTTGCGCCATCTCTTGTCTCCAGTGTCAAACGGCGCCCTATTGTTTGAAGACCGGTGGCTTCGCTGCGTTTCCATAAAAATTTAAGTGTTTTTTTTTACTTTTTTATCAGGTAAGTTTGCTCTTTGAAACTTTTATAAAAACAATGCACCACCTATGGGCGACGTTGCACAAAATCGTAGCGCGATAGGTTAAGGAACCGATTTTTGCGGTCTATTTAAGGACCCTGGCCGCTTTTTGAGACACCCTGTAGTTGATAATAAAAGCATAAATGCCTATGAAATTCGGGTAAAATCGCAAAAAGAAACGCCGTTCCTCCTGCCGTTCCGTCGAAAACGTAACGCGTTCCTGTTTCAGTTCCACCGACGGAAAATTTAATTGCGGCGTTCCTCCCTTTTTCCTAGAATGAATGCGCTGCAGGAACGCCTTGCTGGAACGTCGTTCCTTGGAACGCCGTTCCGTACAACACTGCTTTAAAAACATGGCTATGGCAAAGTAGTGAAAGCAAAGTGTCATTTATTAATGGCGAATATTCTAATTCAGATACACTTTTTTACGGTCCAGCTGCTCATCGAAGACGCATTCACTGCCTGGCGAAGAAACAACGTCGGTCGCGTGCGGGTAAACAAGCATAGCGTTCATTGTTCTAATGCATATTGAATCGAACGAAGCTTATGCAAAATAAATATCTGAAATGCACATGATGCCTGAAAACAGAAGCAAGATAGAGTCAGACGGCGTGGTTAATATAATATTTAATGGTAAGGAAGCAACATGCGTGGGTTCGGCTTCAGATGAGTCATCAACCTGAAACAGCACCCACGCCTGAAGTGATATAAATTAAAGTAAATAGCGTTTCTATTGTGCCATATAAAATACCATAACAAAAAAGTGCAAATAAACATTGGAATAAAAAAAAGTTCCACAGTGCCAGGTAAGTTTAGCACTGTCCCAGTAAAGACTCCATAAGGCAGCACTGTGTTTCAGCTAAACTCAGACCGACTTCTTTAAACCCATTTGCCAGATTCTGGAGCACAGTAGTACTGTTTAAAATCATCTCCACTCTAAGGTCGGTAGAAACAATTAAGGACAAAGTGTTCAATAAACAGTAATTGTCAACCCGTTATGCCCAGGGAATCGCTAGCGCATTCACCGAGTACATTTGGGGCAGTGCGGCCCCACAGCTTCCGGGCAGCCGAAGCCCTCAACCAACTCCACAGGATCAAAGAGGTCAACATTCTTGGCAGTACTCCAGGCTTCCGCGACTGTTTACACTTCCCTCCGCGGTGGAAAGACCATTCTGGCTACCCTCCACGTCTTGTTTGGCGAGGCTCACGCCAACAAAGCGGAACGTTTTCGTCCTACATCAGCAAGGAGCGTGAAAAATTATAGCCTAAAGTATCATCCGCGTTAGGTTGCAACACTCAGTTCATCTTGTTCCGTAGGCTAAAAATAAAAATCCGCAAAAAAAAACAAAAAAAACATCGAGTAGTATTTTGACGTCGAGATGTGCAAGCTCAGTAAATTTATGCTTTGCTTATATGACTAAATCAGGTAGCACCTTCTGTAGTATTGATATGTGCCAGAGGAAAGGAGAAAGTGGATTTCGGCAGAATTGTGACCAAGTGCATTTTTTTTATGGAATCCGATAACTATAAGCATTAGGTCAAACTAAAAAGCGCTCCCGGTTTCGCCGTCCTACAAAACGTGCACTGATAAAATATAATTTGTCCGGTATACGTCGTTTCAATTGACTTCTGACAGAATCTTCTGGTCGTGCAAGAAACGCCGCCCACTGAAAGTTTCACTAAACACAAGTCTAGCGTTAGCTGTATCTGGAGTAAATAAAGCGACGTACAAAGGGATGCAATAAAATATAATTCTTTATTGCGTCACCGCGAGGCATAACCCCACGGTACACAAGAGAGATCTTAGTCTGGATTCAGCGTATCCAATGAAGCTATGTATCAATCGCATGTTGGCGCATCAGACTACATGCTGAATCAGGGTCAGGGCGACATGTGGCATTATACTTATAAAACAATTCAGATTATGAGCTTATGCTTGATTCTATGAAGCAAAGCGTACAGTTCACGCGCGCAACAATGCAAGTTTCCACATCTCTGCACGTGGACACAGGAAAGGGCTGACTTGCCGGCTTCAGAGTTCATTGAGAGTCATTCGCATCGTGGTTTATGAAGACGTCGTCGTCTCCTTCGGTCTTGGCGCTGACGAGCGGCGGGACACCATCGTCACCGAGCGATTCATTTCTGGCTGCTTTCCCAGTTTGCTCGCAGTCTGGAACGTCGCATATCAACACTGCGTTGGCCTTGGCTGCCAGGTCGTTGATATTAACGCCGAGATCCGGGCCTGGCAGCGTGTCCCTGCGTTGGCTGAAGGCGTCCCATTCGCTCCAGTCAAACGGCTCATCATCCTTGTACTCCCTCCAGTCACCCGTATCGATGAAGCGATTTTTTCTGTTTCTTACGTTTTCGTAGTAAGTAGGCAAGTCCAGCTGCTCTACGTTAGTGTGCAAGATGCCGTGGGCTTCCATCTTAGCCAAGAATTCTTCCTCGGTCTCGACAATATTAAGCACGTCGCGCAGACGCTTCACGTTCGGGATGTCCAACCCCACGACGAACTGTTCAACTACGTGGTCGCTGGTTGTAGACTCTCCAATGTCCGGAACAGCAAAATTCTTGTTCAAAAATGATCGTGCCTCCAGTTTTCTTTCGAGCTCTGTTATCTCTCTGTTTTTTATCGTCTTCAGTCCAGCGGGAAATATGTCGTTCCGCTTGCCAACAATGAAAAGACCAAGTCTCTTGAAATTAGTGCGTATCGTATCAATGCCCCCGGTATCATAATCTCAACCTCCGGGAGGACTAGCAGTTCCAAATACTTGGTGTCTTCTCGGGTCAGCTCTTGTAACATATCTTTCTCAACGGTCAGGTTGGTTCCCAGGATGGGGTAAAGGTAGGTGTCTCCAAGGAGCCCCTTGTACTTACGGCACATCTTGTTATGAAAGTCATACTCCGTCAGCAGCATAGTCTTTCCGCCGGGACTGATGTAGGGGAATATGTGCTTGTAGTCTGAGAACGGTTCACTGCTGGCTGTGATCCTGCAGCAGCCGCCCGAAGATGGTCTTCTTTTGGGGATGAAGGGGACATAGTGATGTGTCGACAAGTCCACCCCGGACACCTTGCGCACGTTGCTGCTGCGCCGTTGATCCAAGCGCGGCTTGGGCTCGTCCTCGATCGGTATTTCGACACTCATACTTGCAGCACCTGCCAGGAAACGATGGCACTCTCGATGTTGCACTCAATGCTGCGCCCAGCGGCGGATAGCCCTCGTCGGACCGGCGCTTACACGACCAGTTCCCACACTCTTCGATGACTGGGCAGGGAAGTGCAAAATGCGGACAACTTGCGGGAAAGACGTCCGGTCTGAGCAAGTCTTCCAAGTCGAATGCAATTCTCAACAAGAGCAAAGACAAGCCAGCCTCATATAGTGTGATCACACGACAAAAATACGAAAATAAAATGGGGCGCTCCCGGGCCTGTCTTCTCGCCCGCCAATCACAGTCGAGCAGCCTCTTTGGCGCAGATGGACGCTCTCCAAGGCGTAAGAATTCAAGCTGGTTCCTCGACAAACAGGGAATCCTGGCCTCGCGTCCCTAGGACGCTCCTCCCTAGGCTTTAAAATCTTATTTCGGAGCACCCTATTGGCCGGAGAAGAGGAGATTAAATTTAGCCGCAGCGCTTCTATGTCCTAGTGCAGGAAGAACAACAACGACAAATTGGATCTAGCCGCTTACTCACCCGGTGGGACAAACGCACCGAGATCGCGATTCTTATTCGGCCAAATTTAACCGTCCTCCAAACGAGGTTGGCCTCCAAACCAGCGTTAGCGCTCCGCGACTTCTCCCGCAATCGTGGCTGCATCAGCCTTGAAAGTGAAACATTCCGTGCATTCCGTTGGGGGAAGTCATGCGCCATCTACAAATAGAGCCCATCGCAGGACAGGCGGATACCACTGCGCGCCGCTCCTTCGATAGTGCCGCTGCAAACCCCGCGATTGTTGTGCGGACTTTGGCGCCACTCGGTTTGTTGGAGCTTTTCGATGCGGGTGTGTGCTATCAACTGTAAGCCCCTTTAGCTACCCACAGGAACGCCGATCAGGCAGAGTTTTTCTTCCCTCAATGCAGCGCAATGTTTGCGGTTTTCGTAGATCTTGCTAGTGGCACGTAGCAGAGCATAAGAGGTGATGCATCGGTTAAGGCCGACAATACGTATCTTTATGCTGCAACTGCCCATAGGTGGTGCAGTTTACAAGTCGTAATGCATTAATTTTGGGAGATGCGTACCAGTTGTTCTGTTTGCTTTATAGTATCGGGTTACATTTTCAAATAACTCCATACACCAGGAGAACGGTTCTGCTTTGCTATGACATTTGTTTAAATGCTAGACGATCGCCGTCTTGTTGGTGTTGTTTTTCTTTCTAGAATTTAGCTATTTGTTTAGTGTTTTGATTTAATTAGGTTATTCTTCCTGCGACTATTGTGTTCTGACGTGGTTTAAAGACTCTCTGCTGTTTTAGTGCTCTCTCTCTCTCTCTCATACACACACACACACACACACACACACACACAAACACAAGTTCTCTACTTAAAAAGTCCAATGATTCCAAACACCTTCGTACATTCAAGGTTATAAATCAAACAATGGCACTATAGTTCTGATGCAAAATCTTCAAGTAGATTTTACCGATGGCAAACAAATGTAAAACAGACAGTGAGACCGCTTATGAAATCTCCAAAGATGCGGATGAAAACCACCGGTATGTCACCCTGAACTCTATGCTTCCTAGTGGAACAATTCACCCAATAAATTTAAACAAAAACACTACATAGTGAACACCAGGGTTGATAAGCGGTCAGCACCAGACTTTGACTTCCTTTGACAGCAACCAATAACCTTCAATGGCACCAAAACTAAGCCCACCAAATACGTTACGTTGTCTACAAGTGTGTCTGATAATGCGCTAGGCACTCGATTGAGTCTTAAATTTATAGGCAGAAATATGATCGGCCATAGTTGATCCTCTAGAATCAGACTGAAAGTTAGGCACCGGCTAGCGCATCAAGAGAAAGAAGGAGGGATGGGAGAGAGAACCCCTCTTTTATCTATGTACCCTCTGGAGTTGGATTGAACTGCGAGTTGCGAGTGAGCGCTTGTCTGTCGTGTTTGTTCTCTACCTTGTCCTCTTCTTTTGTGCACTTTACTATCATAGCCCAGTTTTCAAACCTTCTACCTCTCAACCTCCCTTTGGCAGGTATTTTTTAACGAAAGCTTCAAAAGTTGGTCGTAACATTAAGACATATAAATTTAAAATAATTATATTTATGTAAAATCAGAACATCAAGATGTAGCTGTTCATACGAGGTATGACAATTTTACCCGACAGGTAATTAACGCAATAGAGGTAGGAATTAGTAGTCTTGAAATGGTATAGAGAATCGCACGTCTGTCTTACACCTTGTGCAGGAAACACTGGAAGGATTCACTCGTTGAATTATCTGACGTGTTTTTTTAATTTAATTTAATTTAGAAACAATTGAGAAATATAGTTAGTTCTACGCACAGTCGAGTAGCGCCACTTTTTTCCTTTTTTTCGTTTCTTGGTTTCATGTATCAGTAGTTATATTAAAACATATGCAAATACATTTATGCCACAAAATGGTGCGTCCATTTATGTACATGTATATATATATATATATACATATATATATATATATATATATATATATATATATATATATATATATGTATATATACATATATATATATATATATATATATATATATATATATATATATATTCTATATATATATTCTTATTGGAATTCATATGTCGCTCCAATTCGGGAATTTGGTTTGGCGAAGCACGGTTTATTGGACACCTCTTTGAAAGCAAATTAATCAGCTTTCAGTTTTATTGCTTCTCAAAGCTTGTCTCACAAAAAAAAAAAAAAAAAAACTTGAATGAAAATTATAACTCATATACTAAAAAGTTAACAAAAAATGCTAAGCATTCCGTTTTTACAGCTGGCAGCGCCGTAACAGTTGGCCCGTTACCAGACCACCGCTCCTAACAAGGCGCTATTATTAACGCCGCCGTCAAAACAAAAGGCCAAGGTCTTGAAAACAATGCGTGAGGAGAGCGTCAAAAGCCAAGATTAAAATGAACCGAAATAATCGTCGGGACTGGGCATGCCCAATTTTTCGACAACCACGCTAACTGTACTGTGTCCATGAAACAGCGAGACTTCTGGCGGTCTTCCCAGCGCTGCTTGATTTAAAGCATGGCTTGTCTCGCTGCTTGAGTGTGAAAAACTTGGCAAGAACGTTAAATGCAGGGATTTTAATTTAGATTTCTGTGCTCAGTAAGAGGCCGCAACACGCTTGCGCACTACCGGCGCCGAATAAAAACACTGACGTTGAAGCTCTACGCTAAATGCAGATTATGTTGCAGGTGCCATATAAACAGTCTTCGCCTTATTGTGCTCCTGCAAGCTCATAATGAAGATGTTTTTGTTTTGTTTATTACGTGAGGTTTATTGGGATGTGGCGACCATACCACTAGCCGCGGTCCAATGATGAATCCTGCAACTAACTACTGAAACGTACCTTGTAGAGTACAAAGAAAATAAGTGGAAAATCTGGTGCCACGAGCTCAACGTATATATTAAGAACTGATATTCTAAGAATGACCATAGCATGCCTTTTCGCAAGTCTTAGTCTGGATTCTTGCCGTTCGGCAGCTCCTTCGATAACTGCCACTAGAACTTTGAGTTGGCAATGCTAATTGTATTATAGACATATATTTATATATATATGTAGGCAGCATATCTGCAGAGTAATTCGCAAAGATTTAGAAAACTAATTATTCGAGTAAACATAGCGCACTTGCTTCGCAAGATAGGAGCTCGAGCTCCAAGTTTGGCAAGCAGCAGCACTGTATCTTAGGAAGTGACTCCAAAGCAATAGCGCTTTTGCTTTTAAAGTCAATTCCGAAATCAACGCACCGGTTCTGCGCTCAGTTGACATTACAAATGTCAGCCGCATTTCCTTTAAATTGGTCACGAGGGACTGCCAGAAGCTCCTAAGGCCGCACGCCACGAGCACTATCAGCACGTAAGAAACGTCACACAATCAAAGCGTAGAGTAGTGTTTAAATGATATCTTAATATGAGTATCGAAAGATTAAAAAGAAATGTAGCAATTTTAATTACGGTGTTTTTGACCCGCGCCGGGGCCAGAGCAGCTGCACTTCTTTGCAGGACAACACAAAATCCCGCTTTGCGAGAGTGCGCTTTGTTAACCGGGTGTGCCAAACCGCCTTCTTTAATTAGCTGCAGTGTTTCTTGCTCCCTACGCTTGACGCTGCCAAACGCCGTTCTTCTTTCCGCGAGTTACCCGCCTCAGGGTGTGGGCCTTCACGCCCGTCCAGACAAGTCGTCCATAAAAGAACTGCGGAAAGGGAAAGCATGGGGACAAAAGGGCGTAGCTCCCCTGAAGCTCGAAACATTTGCGCGCTGTTCTTTGGGACCCGGAATAGCCCTTGAAATGCCCGAGAGATGTGACGCTTCTTAGCGCATTAAATCTTCCAAGCGTTCGCAAAAAAAAAAAAAAAGTCGAAAGTAAAAAAAAAAAAAGGAATGTACGAGGTGCATTTAGAAAGTAAGTTCCGTTTGAGCGTGCGTCCCGCGAGAGTATTCCGTTTTGCATCGCGCATGCGCAGTTTTGTTCCCCACCTATTAGTCACGCGTCCTGACGCCATTCCGTGACACTGTGAATATTTGCGGTGTTTGATTTGCACTAGTATTTCTGTTTAAATTAACCAGACAGCCCGCCGAATCCGAAGTCCAGCCTGTCATAATACATTTTAATGCCACAAATGACAGATTATGTAGACCACGAATCATCCATCGAAAGACTGGAGAATATATATAGACCAGACGCAATAGCGAAAGAATGATGCGCAGTTGAGTTCGAATATTTTAAGAAGGGCAACAGATAATTTGTGAATCATGATGCATTGCGGATCAGTAGGTTTTCTCTATAGTCACGAAAGATTTGGTAGAGCAAGCGAATAAAAATATTTATGGAGAACCAACGCCGCACATCTGCAGATCTTGTAAAGGTTCGAAATCATCGCTTAGCGAAATAACTAAAAAAGAAAATACTTTGTTGGCACAACGTTTTTTTACGGGGAGAGTCAAGATATGTTGGCTCGAGACTTCGGCGACAGACTTCTATAAGCTGGTTATCCAAACACTTGTACCCCGATGTGAGAAAGGCCTTAATAACCAAGAGAATTACGTGGAATCGAAGTCGGAATTTTAGAAACATGGTTGACTAAACTTCGTTATCTTAAGACGGAACTTGGTTTGAGGATGCGCCTGGTGTTCGAAGAAACGCCGTATTTGTAAAGTTTATTTCTCGACAAAGGAATGTGCAACGAATCATTGCAAAATTGTTAAAGTTGAAGTCAAAAAAAAAAAAAACGTCGATTGTTCTGCATTATTTTTGTGGCATTCCGGTAAACGGTTTGAATATTCGGGTTGTTTTCGCTGAACGCGGGCCTCTGCGAATGGAGACCTGCGTGGCACAGTTAGCGCGAGCACAATTTCAGTGCTTTCGCATTTTAATAGGTAAGAGTACTGACGGACATCAAATTTTACCGCCTCAATTGGTGTACTGGATAAACAATTTCCTCCACTATTAGTTTTGACAACAGCGCTTCACTCACGTGATACAATTGCAACAAACACGGGCGATCGCTTGTTTGTTGCTAACTGTACCGCCCTCTCTACCTAAAGGCTCGTTCCCACGGTTACGTCGACTGCGTTGCGCTGCGTTGCATCGTGCAGCACAGCACCTCCCGATTGGCTCGTCGTAAGGGTCGCCATGACAACAGTTCGACGCGAGCAGTCTGAACGCAGTCAAACGCAGTCAAACGCAACTGCGTGAACGAGCCTTTAGGGTTTGATATGGAATACCGAGCTTGTGTCATCTCTTTATTTGTTGCTATGCTTTATGCTTCCACCACTGCCGCCACCATAAGCAGTGTTTTAAGACGCATCTATAGTGGCCAAGATGTGCCTATGTTAAGCTGTCTGGTCTTGAAAATGGACTCATTCGCTCAAAATAAAATTTAAAAAAGGACAATGTTTTTGCGGTGCTTCGCCACAGACTGTACGTCGGTATGCATCAGCATTGCTTGTGTGCTATGAAGGCTATATTTCGGCATCTCTTTGACACGTCGAGCACGGTACTACTCAGCAGGTGCTGAGTAGTACCGTGCTGCTCTGCTCTCTTCTCTTGAGTCCTTCCTTCCTCTTGCGAGGAACTGTGAAGCCTAGAATCACGCAAGTAAAGACTGCGGCACGTTCGGTGAGAGCCTCGTTTTGCAACCTGCACATGTACGCGTGATATGGAGATGAGATCAGTACGAGAACTTCTCCCTCCCACGCATGTGCACGCGTTTTCATAGGACGTCCTAACAGTGGTGGGAAGAGGAGGGATTTAAGAAAACGCGACCGCATTTAACCCGGCATTTAAAAATTACGTCTGGGCTGCTTGACGTGAACATGTCAGATCGCGTCACGCACTATCAGAACTATTTTGGCATCGTCATGGGTCCAGCCTTCCCAGTAAAGCTGAGTGAGTGACTGTACTCAGCAAGGTAACCTCTTGTTGACTGGTTCACGCTTCTCCGACAGATGTATCTTGATTCTCCCTCGCGCGTTACGCGGTCTCTATTAGCTCCAAGTTGTTGATACGGAAAAAGATTAGCTAGCTCGTCAAAAAGACACAGAACCATGGATTTGACATCCTAACCCCGCTTCCATCCAGCATTTGTTGTATCATCGGAAACATGCGAGCAGGGCTGGCGAACCTGCTATCATCTTTTATGCTAGTTCCGAGCTACTGCGAGAGCATCATGTGATAAAGCAGCGAGAGCTCACTACGAACTGCGTTGTTTCTTCAAATCGTTGTTGAGGTTATATGCGTAATATGCGATGCAGGATACTTTCACAACAATCCAAATTAGCCGAGGCGCAGGAAAGTCGCCAACAATTAAGAGATAAATATTGCACCCGAGCCACGTCGCTATGCTTGGGGCGTCGCAAAGGCTTGTTTACGCGTCCACGTGATGTGGTGTATCTAATGGAAAGCGCCGAGATGGCCCAAAATAATTGCGGTGACGGGTATGCTCGTTGAGCCACGATCTACGCCTCCAGTCCTGCATCTCGTTCCCTCGGCCCGCTCTTATGCTTCTTTCGTGATGTTTGCCTCATAAAAACCAGCAATATATCCAGGAGCTATTCTGGGAACCTGCTAATTGCGGCACCTTTGGCGGCTTTTGTAAACAAGCGCGTCACTGTTTCGAGCCGCCAATGTTGGCCGCTGAAAGCCATCGAGACACCAAACAATGGTCACGGGGTGCCCAGGGAAGTAAGGACTGCATCATGGAGGTGCATAGGTAGGCGTCTGTAAACTCGTGTATTCTTTCGGCGCGTAAATGAGGGACGAGGCAACAGTGCTGTCTCAGCGAACGAATCCATGAAGAACAGCCCAGTTAGGGCGAGTGCCAGGGGAGGACCCTGCTGCCAGCGTGCATGTGTAGTGGCGCGACATAACGGCCTTCGCCTTGGCAGAGATCCGTGGCACCATGAGACGCCCGAGTCGAGAAGACTGATTATCTGTTTGCCCTCTGAAACGCTGATGGAAAGGCTGCAACAGCTGGCAGGGATCCGCGAAGGGAAACCCGTTCACATGCTGATGTCTGGCATCAAAGGTGAGCTTTCAGGTATGTTTGTGCTTCGCGTTGCAGGCCCGTTGAAAAATGGTCTTTAGATTGCTATCGTTTTCGGTCTGCCCCCGCGGGTTTTGGGTTCTGACGTCCACGGGATGTCAGAACTCACTGAAAATAGCCCGGCTCACGTAAGGACACATGCGCGCTATTCCCTATGCATTGTGCTATAATGAGGACTCGAACACGTGATATTTCAGGGACCCCAAGAAAAACACAACAACCTCAACGTTTTCTTGGCCTGGATCCCCTGTTGTCGTTTATATCGACCCTGTGTTTTCTAGAGCTCCAGTCTAACCCTCAACAGAGAAGTCGATTCACGATATTTGAGGGCTTATAAGTTATAAGCCAACCCAATGTCATCGAAAGGTCAGATTGGGTATCATTCCTCGTGAGGACTGGCTGAGATGAACGAACATTACAACTGGGCGTCTTGGATGTGTTTTACACTCCCGGTACGGTTCACGATATGATGATAGCCGCTACGGACGGTGCACCAAGAGTTTCGAACGCTGACGCTCGCTCGCTGCGCCGTCAGACGAAGTCATCGTCAATAGGTGGTGCCAATTAACATAGACAGTTCATACTAAGTTAGAAATTAAGCTGATTTTTCGCGTTTTAATTACACATAACTGCTTAAAAAAATCTTAGTCACTTTGATTATTTTTGCATATATCGAAAAAGGACCGACCAGGACGTATCTACCCATGCCGTAGCCAAGGAGGTCTAATCACGTGACGAGGGGCTGGCTAGGTGTAACGAATTAACTCAACACGCTCACGCTTAGGGAACAAGCCTCCAACCTTTCTGTGAAGCTTCCGTTATAATTATGCATGGTAACGCTAGCCAGAATCTTACTAATTATTCGCAGGTATCGCATTCGCAGTTAAGTTGTATCATAGCCCCCTAACTCTTTAGGTCCCCACGACGTCATCTCAATAAGGCCATAAAAGATTCCGCTCAAAATGAACTGAATCTCCCATCCACCAGCGTTGAAGTTAAGAAATCTTAGTAGCAACGGAAGTCCATAGAAACTGTTAAAAACAATAGGAACATGTATACTGAAGTGATATGCTGAATAAAAGCGGATCTAAAAAAACAACCTAAGGAAGAATGGCTGTAAATGATAGAAAAAAATCCCTCTCACATCGACTGATCGAGTCGTTAGACTATACAATGGGTAGGCATAGCGCCAGTTTAAGTCACCTAAGTAGAATTCCTAACAGTTCAAGCATTACGAAGGACTGTTACGAATTTTGTAACCTTTACATTTGATCATTGTTCGTAGATTGTCGGTTAAAGCCGCCGTGAAAGAGCGCGGCATAGTGAGCGCGAACAAACAATCGTCGGTGTCTTGTCTTTCTCTCACAACCAAAACGCAATCACCAAAACTGCTAACTGTAGTTGAATCTGCTCATCTGGGGTACCGGCTGATGACATGAGATGAAATTTGATCGTCGTCAATAGCGTGTTTGAGAAAATCTCGAAAAAACCGCCGATGTTCTGTTCGTGCTAACTGTGTAACGCAGAGTACTTACGTGGAGGTGCTCAGCCTGGAGCACGGTGTAAGATATACTCTTTAGGTGAGGACACGGCGGGACACGGCGGGCAGGCTGAACGCGCGGCGCGAGGAATCAGATAGTGTTCGTTCGACGGGCATTCGAAAGGCTGCATTATTCCGCGGCCACCGTGCCCGAAAGCCCTTCATGTTTCAAAAGTAGCGCAAGGTGCGTCGTGCAGGCACGTGCAACGTGCGGCCCTGGGAAGATCATGGCGGCATGCACAGCAATGAGCTGATTTCAAACGCCATGAATTTCCCAGAAGTGGCGAGCGGCACGTGCCTCGAGCATGTTTACACAATGAATGGCGTACTTTTTCCCAGGATGGGGGCTTACGTGCTGGCGACAGTGTCGCCGGCGGCGAACGGCGAAACTGTGAAGCGAAAAGTGGTCTTTCTGCACGAGCGAACCCCTCGCTGTAGCTCTGCGCGTGCGGAGCATGAGGCGGCACGAGCCGTCTTTGCCGTGCCCACGGGTCGACGAGTCCTCTGCCGGCGCCGGACTTTATCTGCACTGCGCGAGGAGCGCGCTGTCCTCACCTGAAGAGTATTATCTTACACCGTGGCCTGGAGGCACTGAATCCAGACTATGTACGGCGCGCAAGTTCATGTGCTTTTTGCCCACCTCGTGCGTTTGTTTAGCCTCCAATGCGCCCATATTCTTTTGTCCCCCCCCCCCTTAACCTCAGCCAATCACAGTGCACGCTTGACTGTCCCGTCATCGTGCGTTCCCTGCGCGTTCTCAATGCTGCCCTTTGATTGGCACGCCCCTCCTTGCGTTCCGCTGCTCCAAATACGCTTTTTGGAACACTTGCTCGCCGTGTAGTCACCGCCAGCGTTCATGCGTGTTGCTATGCGATTCGACCTCGGCGTTCTGATCGACTAATGCCTCAACCTCACAGCCTGCGGAGTCATAATAAGGATCGGAAATCGGTGCTGGGCTCGATGTTATTTCTTGTCCATGTCAATCATCACGCATCGGCGAATATTTCCTCCTACGTCATTGTTAGCTGATCACTGTGCCGTTTACCTGCCAGTTAAACATGCGGTGAACTGCTGTGAGCTGAAAAATGAACTTGGACAAAACGTTCCTACAAAACAAACCCTTGCGGGCGTTCTTCACGAGAAGGGAGAACGTACGTTGCATTGTTTGCATTGTAAACAGTTCCCCGAACAAACATCTCTTGAATATCATTACCTATTTAAAAGTTTGTCTTACTTTGTCCTCGCGATAGCGAGCACCGAAACATTGATTTTGTAGCTGGTAAAGCTGGTAAAGTTTTAGATACTGTGTCTCTCACTAATAAAGTATTTCACAAACATCTTCGGGATTCGCTACTTAAAAGTAGCATTAGGAAGGTCGTGGAGTATGCTTGCTCAGTGTCGGACCCACCAAAAGCTACTGATAAGTATAAACTCAAAAGAATTTAAAAACTTAGCGGCTCGATATGTCTTGGGAAATTGCGTTCGCGAAGCCAGCATAGCAACTGTAAAGCAACGCCTATATTGGTAGTCTTTTAAAGTGCGACAAAAACAAAAACAAAAAGAAAACCTGCGGCTGAAGTTGTTTTATAACATCTTACACCAGTTGAACTCTAAAAAAGCCCGTGCGCCTACTTTCCCGCAAAACACTCGGAGAGCCAATCACCGCAACTTACGGAGGCAGCTCAGCGAATGACGATGCCGAAATATATGTTTAGACCAAAAAACGCAGTCTGAGTTGTGACATTAAGCAATGCGAGCGTGACGTTTCGCATTGCTTAATGTCACAACTCAGACTGCATTTTTGGTCTAAATATATGTTTCGGCATCGTCATTCGCCGAGCTGCCTCCGTAAGTTGCGGTGATTGGCTCTCCGAGTGTTGTGCGGGAAAGTAAGCGCACAGGCTTTTTTTAGAGCGTGGTATGCAGTGTACATCTCCCAGCGTGTTTATCATGAACCTACAGTCTAAAAAAAAGAAAAAAGTATCTCATTTCACTTTCCTGGACTCGGAAATAGCCAATCACGGCGGACAAGATACGAATTCAAGCGAATAACAAAACTCAAACTACATTTAGCGCCCCACCCCCGAGCAGAGAATCTAAGTTGGCGTTTGACTTGCTCGCATTGTCCCTGCGCGCACCGCATTTTCTCAGACGAAGCTTTGTCAATCGCTGAGGACTTTCTATTGTTCGTAGTGATTGACTGTCTCCATGTTCTGGAAAAAAGTAAACACGAAGATATATATATATATATATATATATATATATATATATATATATATATATATATATATATATATATATATATATATATATATATATATATATATATATTATTAGAGTGTAGGCTGCGTGAATACAAGACTTTCATTGAGAATTCTTGTCAGCGCTCAGAATGAAGCGAAGCGGTCGGGCAGTTTTGTATTGAGCCCGCAAAATGACCTACTAAAACTCCCTACTGGCGTTTGACGATAACCGCTCATTTAAATAGCCAGATATAAACTCCTTCACGAATGTTCTGAAACCAAATAAGGCGGGAACAACTAAACGCTCGTCAAGTTTGCAATGAATCAAATAAAAATCTGAACAAAAACGTACTTTTTGGAGCCTTGAAACTATAATGTACCCGTTATTTCATTCGTGGTGTTGTTATGAGGTTGAGTTACAACCTTACAAAATCTCAGACTGTCCTGAATCGCGTCATCCAGCACCATTAGGACGAACGCAAGCAACCTATTCGTAGTGTACTCGCGATCGAGCTCAACCTTGAACGCAGTCTGTAAGTGGAGCAGTTGTTGTCAGCCATTCAAAAATGATAAGAGCGCGCGAGTGACACGCTCTTGGAAAGTCTCCCATTGGCATCCTATTCTCCGGTCGAGCCCAGAACTTGGCAGAAGCACGTGAAGATTCCTCCATGGCAGACACCCACGGCGGCTTTACTCCCGAACACTCGGGCTTACACCGCATTCGAGGCGTTTCAAGGCTTCCGGCGGCGGCGTCGAGCGAAACCGTGAGTTACTGCGGCACCTTTTCACTCTAAGCTACTCAAAAGACTTCCCTTGTATTCTTTTTAGCCTTCTCTGTGACAAAACACCGAGGCTCGTGTTTTTTTGCCGAAAAAAAATAAAATAAAACACTTTCGCGGCTACTTTCCCGCAGAGCAGTCGTAAACAAATAAATAGTATACGAATAAAGCCCGCGATTTATAGCCTCTTTCACCATAAGCAAAAGCGCAGTCGGACGATAATACGTACACACGCGGACACGCATACTAAAAGTGCAAGGTCACGACGCAGTCACGGCGGTTGGTTCGTTTGGCCGATTATACGAGACGCACAAGAAAAATACGTATGCTCTGATGGTTCCAATTTTGCCTCTCTTTGATTGGTCCCTAGGCTCGTAGCGTCGGCTGCGCGCTGACCTAAGGTGAAACAAAGTATACGGCGCGCAAGCGAGCAAGTGTTCGAAAATGCGTATTCGGCTCATCGGAACGCAAGAAGGAGCACGCCAATCAAAAGGCAACACAGAGACCGCGCGTGGAGTGAGCGACGATGAGGCACTCAAGCGCGCGCCGTCACTAGTTCAGGTCGGGGGCAAAGCCGTGTATAGAGAGAGTTTGGTCAATGGGAGGAGCGGACAGAGACAGAGCGTGCACCAGACGCAGAAAGAGGGCTTGACATGCTCTCTTGGCCAACCAAAAGCCGAAAAGAATCCCCTAGCGGTGGTAGCGAGAAACAGTTTAATCATATGTATATGGTTTTAATAAGCGCGTAAGAGTTAAATGTAGTAACCCTTCATGGTTGAAAATAGGGTGCACGTGATGTTTCGATTATGATCATGCAGAGAGATATAAGAAACGAATGTGCCGCTCGAACTCTGTTTTGCTCGAACGGAGTGTCTGACCGCTCGGACGGCAGATTCCCGGACCTCGGCGTTCGGCGTAAGGATTATGTCGATCGTTCCGCTAGTCGCTCTCTTTCACCATGATTTTGAATGACCGGGATTGAAACATCACGTGCACCGTATTTTCAGTCACCGAGAGTTACTCCGACGCACTTATTTAATTTCGTTTCTCGCGACCATCACCAGGGTATTATTTCCGGCTTCTGGTTGGCCACATTCGAATTTGTGAAGACGCCCTGGAACACGCCCAGCACGCTTTCGGCCAATGGCGTCTCCGCATTTTATTCCTTCCCAATGAATGAATGACCAAACTCTCTGTATATACGGCTCTGGTCGGGGAGAAACAAAAGCACGTGTGCGCGTTTGGAGGGCAAACAAACGCAGGAGGTGCGCAAGGAGCATACCAACTTGCTCGCCGTATTGTACTCAGTATAACATCTGGCTTCAATTTTAGGCCGAAACGCTTTTTCGGCAAGCCCTCTCCATAGATTGTGGTTATTGGCTTTCCAACTGCTCTTCGGGGAAAGTAAGCGAATGGGTATTCTTTTTAGAGTGCCTTGTTTTAGACAATTTTGGTGGCAAAACTTCGCACCCGCACACTTCCTCGCTGACCACGGGGTAGGCCAACCCCTGAGACCGACTGAGGGTGCCCGGTGAAGGACGATACTGAAGAGTGTTTTAAGCTAGAAGTACGCTTTTCTGTTGGGGCACTGAGCACGTGAAACGTCGTGTTCACTGACCCAGCGCACACCCTTTTCTGAGTCGAGGAGTTCTTTAGGGGGAAGGGGGGGGGGTGTCTTCATTTGATAGGGATCCTCCATACATCTTATTGACGCGGTTGGACGTAGGCGAAAGACCAGTTTAGAAAGATGCAAAGCAAGCTCGTCTGTCATTGTTTCTCTGGGCTGTACCGGATGAGCCATGGGCAAGGTTCCAGAACAAGAAGACGGAATGGCGCCGACAGATACACTGTCATTTTGACAACGACAAGTTGAACCACGGCTGTTCGACGATTTTTATTGCTTTGAGCGGGAACCGGAAAGTCAAACTTCCATGGTTGGAGACTCCGTAGAAAAATTATTCTAATCCTGAAATGAATCCCGAATGGGCCAGAAAATAAATAAATTTTCCACTGCCTTTAAAAATCATGAGTAAGCAGAAATACTAATTCCGACGTGCTGATTAATTTATACTTCGCCTTTTTAAATGAAGGTCACCGAACGTTATGGTTGCCATCATTAAACTGAACTTAAGATAACGTTCATAAGCATTGATTTCCGTGCTGCTTCGCTGCCACCAATTCTCTCAATATCTGACTGTTCGTCTACGTCTAAGTGTTTGTCGCAGCTCAAGAAATGTCTGCATTATACAGGTATACAGCTTCGAAGAAATGTCTTCATTATGAAGGTATTATACAGATTGCACCATGTCTCAGCAAAATTCTTTATGGTCAGCAGGAACTTTAAGATTCTAACACAATGTCTAAATTGATTGACAAAGCTTGAAAATTTAAAGTAGGTAAATATAACTTGAAAATGAACCCCTGCGGCTTCCAAGGGGTATACATTTTCAAGCCGTCCTACAACTTACACTGCCGTCGTCCTTAAAGTTGAGACCATTATGTGGTAATTCATCCGTTGATATTGTAAAACTCTTGTCAAGTATCTATGATCAGTACGGACTATCCCAGAAACACAGGTTTGTCAGATTTGGGCCCGTAGTACAATAAAAGCCCCCAGGAACATGCCCTGAAGAGGAATGCTGATGTGCTGGTAATCATCCATATAACCGCAAAAAGTAAGACATTGCTGTTGATCATGTGCGCAGCCTGAGATAAAGTTCTTTGTGAGAAACAAATCGCCTGTTGCGATGCTTTGGTATATATTCAAGCGCTTCGGAAAAAGCAAAGTACCACTACAAAACGTGTCGCCGTGTTAACGCACGTTGGAAGTTCTCTCAATAGTGTTGTAACCTGCATGAGTAAGAGCCTGTTTTGAAGAGTGACAATGACAGAAATGGCACGAAACCAGAAGCAGTCTCAATAAATTACATAGATATTTTCTGGCTCATAACATTCTCATACCGACATTATAATCTGCATGAGGCTGTGCTATTATAATTTGTTTCTAAGATCTTCATGGGCAAAAAACGAGTTGAAAACGAAGAGAAGAGTGGAATATAACTTGGACAAGGACTCATAAGTTCAGTGGGAATTTTCTAAGATTATTAATATCGAAAGAAGACCTCCTAGAAAGAATGGCAGCCGACACTTCGTTAATAAAAAGCGTCTGCACGGCCTGGGAAGCGAATTATTTCAGCGAAATGTCGGTTGCTGTTGTTACTTCTTTCTACGAACTTTCGATGCCTTCGTGTGTTTCCGCGAGCATGGGGTAAAGCAACATCAAAGCGAGCGAAAGTATCACACAATTCTTGTAGCGCAATATTATGTCGCCACATGGCCGGCAGCAGATGTTCGTCGTGACAGTTTACAGGCGAACGTCCTAATTCTAAACTTAAACTGTTGGCAAAAAGGACAGTGGGTGGGAAGGGGCGAAGTCGACTGGATGACGAGGGGATGGAGTTAAAAATATATCAAACGACAGCTGGTTAATTGGATGTGTTGCCAAGGGATGGCGCCACTGCTCCTGCGCCTCGCGGGAAAACTTTTTTGTGCTCGTCTCTTTCACTTTTATACCAGTGCTATTTTAAGACCATCGGGACAAATTCCTTTTTAATTTTAATTTGACCCTCCAGACAGAGGCGCACCTGGGAAAACATGGGTAATGAGCAGCCGACTGTTGTCTGGATCAGAGCCACTGGAATGTTCAAGAACCGCGTTGCGGCGCTGAAACCGACGGCGAGCCCACTCTTGATAGGAAAAACGGGCCGGCAGTGCCCTTGGTACGGGCTACTTGATAGAACGCTGAAGAAAGGCAGGGCGGGGCTTATTGTGTTCAAAATCCGTGATTCGTTCTTAGGCGAATTGTATTGGCTGATGGCTGATGCCGCAATCTCATTGGCTGCGAGCGATAACGAGATGCACGGGATTCACCTGGCTCTGCATTTCTTAAGTTGGCACTTAGTTCAAAACGTCCCCCCCAAAAAAATTTCAACTTTTTGTTTTTTGCGTAAATAAATTACGTTTTGCCGAACACTCATTCTCCGCCAAAATGTAGCGCGAGGGCGTTGCGAACCAGATGCCAAAGTTTCAAAACTAACCGTTACCTGTTCGGAGGGGGTCACCCTGTATACGAAAACCAACCAGCTTATCACCTTCCAACCGGTCGTCGTTGACAAACTTTTCCGAACTCCCGTGCGCACACCGTTAACATACTTGTTTCTTCTTTTTTTTTTTCGGTTGTAGAGATTGGCTCAGTCCTTTTCTCGTCCAGTTTAGAGATTTTTCGGCTCTAGTGTGTGAATTCTAGAAAGCGTTGAAGGACATTGGTGCTGCTTGCAATGCCTACACTTGATGCCGTCGGTTCCACGGATAACTCCCTGAATAATGACCTGCGTGATTTCTGTTAAGGCACACAGGTGCTCTACTTAAAAATAAATAAACACTAAATTATAAAAAAAAAATTAAGTGCCTGGTTACGGCACGTATAACCCCATATGACCTTTCCTCGAGAAAAAGAAAATACCGCAATATTTACGTGGCGATTTGAGTGATTCCAAAACATGCCTCTATTTCGGAATTGACATCTCAAAATACAAGCATGTCTTGGAACCGCTTCTAACTGAAAGTAAGTCTAGGGACGTTAATAATGAGTTTACGTTTTGTTTTGTTTCAAGAAAAATAATTTTGTGAAACACGTGTCCTCTACAGGCACCTCCAACGGTTTTGGGAGTTCAGTGCCCTTTCAAGTGGAATGGCTTTGTACACCGCTTTGTTGTGGTCCTCGGTGACCCATTTTACTGGTCGAAGTGTTGCACGATCATACTACCAGTAAAAGAGGACGTCTCATTGTTTTAGAGCTGCGGGACGACTGCAGATTATTCGGTATAGTAAATCAAATGACGAGTATGCGTTCATGCACTCTTGTAAGCAGCGCAAGTCGAAGCGCCATAGCGGCTCCACGGCAAGTATACCGGCTGCGCTGTGTAACAAGTCAACTCCAGAGGCGACTGACAGGCACTAGAACCAGAAAGCTTACTCAGCGACATTCTGATTGGTTTGGAAAACACCACTTATGCGCCATGTAGCCCGCGAGTTGTCTTCGTTGCCCGTTAATTGGCGCAGTCAGTACCAGCCATTCACCACTGCGTCACTTCATTCTTGCTTCTATACAGCCTATGCTAGTGCGTCACCGAGCCTGTGGCACTTTTTGAACGAGTATATCCTCGCACTTTAAGAGGAGGCTCTTGGAGCTTGTGAAAAAGATGGCGGGGATTTTAACTAATATCCGGTATTTATCGCAAAATAGATACCGGATACAAGTTTAGTCACGACCCACGTTTTCCCCACTAGCTTGACATTCTAGCGCTTTTCTGTAAATTATAAGATCTAATTTCCTACCTAAATTACAGCCTAATATGTGCTCTCGTTCTTGTTCTGTTTTTCGTACTAATTTTAAACTTACCATTTCTTACAGGTAGAACTTAATTCATATGCCAGGTTTCAAAAAGTAATTAGTTGTATAGATGTTTGTATGGCGGGAAGTTAGCCTGCCCCAAGGGGCGTTTGATGCCTCCGACGTAGATGGGATTCCGTGCAGTATTTCTGAGCCCATGTTTCTACCCTGCCTCAGCGTAACTTGTCAAAGCGCGAACGCTACGCCCTACACAGCGTCCTGAAGGCTTCATCATATGCAGTACGCCAGAAGGCAGCACGCGCCCGGTGGATTAGCGTGACGCAGCAAAACGCCTGACCGGCCGTTCTTCGTAAAGTTTCTTGAATATACTTATTTTACAAGTAACGACAACCAATACATATGACGAAGCACTTTCAGCTGGAATAAAATGGTGGTATTCAGTTCAAACCTCTGCTGTGCGCCGCCATTCACTTCCAGTGGTGGAACTACTGCGCCGATTGCGCCAAACTGCGCCAGAACAAATAACCTGCTACATGCTGCTTCAAAGGGTCTATGTGTGCACAATTTGCGCCATGTCTGCGCCGAAAGGGAGCTGTTCCCGACAAGGAAACTGAAAGTGTCTGGCACTAACATTGTTGGCGATGCCACTAAAAATTTAAAAAGTACAGTTTTTTTTATGCCTAAGTACTATGTGCGAAGAGTAGGGCTGCGCGAATGTTCTAATTTTCTAAGAGTAGTTTCAAATGAAACGTTATTTGATAATCGCTTCCAAATGAACTGCGATATTCATACTTTTTGAAGTGTTGATCGCGGCGGTTTGGCCCCCTGCGTGCGCTTCTCCTTAAGCACAGGTGCACTGCGGAGGAGCAATACCCGCGGAGCGGACACAGCGATCTCGCGGCTCGCTTTGCCGCAGCGCAACCGCGCGCTTAGGCGAAAAATAACCTTCAAACTCGAATAATGCACGCTCGCGCTTCATATTATATATATATATATATACATATATATATATATATATATATATATATATATATACATATATATATATATATATATATATATACGGAAATTTAGTGATTGTTGATTTTACATTGCAGTAAAATCTTCAACATTTAACGGTGGCTTTTATGCAAGGGTTTATGTTAGGCAGTGACGTTCTAAAAACCTGTGTTCATTATTTGTGTTCTTTTTTTGTTTTAATTCAGAACCAAAGAAAATATTTTCTTCTAAGAATATTTATAAATACCCTCAATTAGGTATGACTGGGATCCTTTGTATGTTTAATTTTATGTCAAATCTGTCATTTACTTGCCATCCCAATGCAAGTACTGGACGTTCTGAGGCTACAGTCTATAAATATAGCTCGATTAAATTTAACAGAGCTCATGAGTGGGTCATGAGACTCACGAGCTATAAATATAGCTCATTCAGCTAGACTCACGAAGGAACAAGAGCCTTCGTGAGTCTAGCTGAATTTTGTGTAAGCCCGGTGTGACAGTAGTAAAAGGCATGGAGAAAGGCGCAAAAATTCTTCAACATTTAATTTAAAAATAATCGGCCAAAATCACCATTCTCTTTGAATTTGCTTCGAACCCAAAATCAATTATTTGCACATGCCAAACGAAGAGTTATCAGTTTCTGTGCGTACGGTACTCACATCGATCGCAATGAATAGCTAGTGCTGGTCGTTATGATCGGTTAGTGTAGCTATGTGCTCCGCTTGGCTGCTCTATGAACAGCAGCAGATTGAATACGAGCGAGGGCAGTATGAGACACATTCAGCACAAAAGTGTCCGTTTGATGCCGAACTCGCGACAGTTACGTCACCGTGATACAAACCCTCTATAAAGTAACCAAAAACATCTCTTTACGTCAAACGCAGACCAACGACGCCATCGGTACTCCTAATAGGTTAATTGAGACATCTACGAAATTGCTGGCGTATGGTTGTCCAATAGATAAATAAATACCTGTACAGGCCAGTTCTTCTTTAGGCATAACACTTTAGTCTCCCAACGCTCAAACAACGGCAGTTTTTTTCTACGGACTAACTTTCGAAAAGATTGTATAAAACTTTCTGACATGAAAGCTCAAAATCGTATGCTCCAAAAGTGGAAATCTCTGCTCCAAAACCCGTTTTTTTTCCTGCTACAAGGTCTGCTCCAAATCACCACTTGTCAGTTCCACCACTGCGCTTCCTAAAACCCGCACCGTCACGCATTTGGCGCTTCAAAAAATGTCGCTACTTGTGGGAAGCTCTTTTCTAGGAACTTTAGTTCTTCGCAGTAAAAGAGCACCCTGACGCTACGTTGTCATGTGCCTCCCTCCGTTGCTTTCACTGATACTTAGAGGCCATGGCTTTTGCCCTATTGCCAAGTTATACGTCCACGGCTCTCTGGCCTACCCAGTATTTCTTGATTCAGCCGCCTGGTCAAGCGGCGCGCCACCAAGGCGAGAGCTCACGTTAGCACAATGAAACCACTACTTTCTGGCACACCCACTATCTTTTGCTCCGGCCGCTCGATAGCGCAACAGCAAACAGCGTCGCAGGTTGCCTACAGATTTTAAGATGTGACGAAATTTTGGGGTTTTAAACATCTGTATTTCGAGCTCTCTTCTTGTGGCATTGCGCACGATGAAGCAAAGCATGGAGGTAGCAATGAAATCATTCTCGAAGAACGCATCAGCAGCACCGGAGGACTTTAATATGGTGATTAAACTAATAGTATTTCTCATACTGTAACAAAACAGCATTCTACACTGGTCCTTCGAATGATTAACGCAGAGCGAGGGAGAAGGCATCGAACTTACCGAGGGTTCAGCAGCAGCAGCAGCATCGCCGGAGCTCGAAGAGTCCTTGTAAGAGAACGTGCTCTTGGACGCCACGAAGCTGGCAGCGCCCAGGTCACTCGACTCCACGGAGCTGCTTATCTTCGTGCTGCTGTACCTCACGGAGGAAGTCGACTCGTCGACGTCGAACGACGATTTCGAAGCGAGTTTCGATCTCTTCGTTGCGTAGCTCTCCTTGTCGTCGTCTCTGCTCAGCCGCCTCAGGGCCCTGGACGTCGCGCTTTCGCCCGTTTCGCCCAGGATGCTGGACGCGAGCGAAGACTTGCGGCTGCCGCTTTCGAAAGAATCGGCGCTCGTGAGGCCGTAGGGCCTCCTCGAGACGGTCGCCGATCCAAAGTCGTCTTCGTTTCGGGAGTTGAGCCGGGAGGTGCGGACCGTGCTGCTGCGAATCCTCGAGCTCGAGCCAATGTCGTCGTCGTCCAGGGCTGACAGGCGCGAACTCCGGCGCACCGTGGACATGGAGGAGTAGCTGCCACCCTCGTCTCCGTACGACGTGGTGCGCATCGTGCGCCGAGTTGACGACAGGCTGCTGGCGCTGCTCACGTCCGTGTCCATGAGCGACGAGCTTCGGGCCGATGACCTGGCGAAGCTGTCGTCCGAGATGCCTGCAGTCAGAAAGACCGTCACCGAGCTGCACGTCCAAAGGGAGGGCTGTGAGCCACGCCAGTCGAGCGGGAGGCTCACGGCGGGGAACGACGCTAGCTTCGCTCTTCCTTCGCGTTACAGTGCACTGCGCGACGCAACACTGGGTGCCAACACGGATTCGACGCGTTTTCCCAGTTTTATTCACCTGCAGTATGGACAGGCACTCAAATTTACCGAATTAGCATTTTCCGTCCACATAGTAATAGTATGTTTTTATGCCAACCTTTCAATTCGAAGAGCACGAAGAAAGCTAACTGTTGATCCTTAGTGCTAACTGTGTCGCGGTGGGCATTTTACTGGGGGGGAGGGAGGGGGGAGGGAGGGAGGGAGGGAGGGAGGGAGGGAGGGAGCGGATGCGGAAGGAGAGGTCTGCAATTAGATGACATCACGGGCGATACGTTGCCCAGATCTGTTTTGTTGACCTAATATTTGTTATGTTGCCAAAGCCTATAATAACGTTTTCCTAAAAAAAAAAAAGCGATATATGTCGATTTTTTATGTAAAAAAAAATCGAGCGCAGTGGAGGCCACGAGCCAACCCGGCCAATTCAGCACTGTGAACGTAACACGTGCTTCCGCACCCATGTGCATCGCCATGCCCCCCCCCCCACCGAATGTCGTGCGACACTCACGTGGCATTGGATCGGTGTCGATGGCTCGCAGCGTCCTCTACGGCACTGTTGCCACGTTGCTACATGGGCTTTACTCTCGCCCAGAAGCAAAAATATATATTTTCCCCCATAAAATAATATTTAGTCACAAAATCAGTTCCTTCGAGGGTAGGTTTCACACGCAAGCATCTCTAAACGTAAAGAACGCTGCAAACCAAATAAGAAAAGGAAAGAAAAAGACGATCATATAGACGACTGAACGACTGATCATATAAACCTTTGCAGAAATCGCCTTCTGCGCGCTGCCATCTTTGTCTGCTGGGCTGTGGAACGCTTTCTGAGCATGCGCTGTAGCTCTGCTGTGCGCTAGATCAGACGCTGCGCATGCGTCCACAGCTCAGTGACTCAGCATTTTTCGCCCGGGTGATGAGCGATGGAAAGGTCTAGTGTTGTAAGAACTTCCGCAAGAGTTGTTTAGTTTGCATTGTTAGTTAAGCAAAAGCTGTGTTATCATGATCAGTATTCTTCCTGCTTGCAAAGGTATTGTTACTTCAAATGTTAATAGTAAAATATTAAAGCTAGGAAAAAGAAACTTGGGAAACTAAAAGGGGTAATAATTGTCTTTGCAGAACCTCTATAATGTCAAACAGAAACTGAAAACATATACAGAATCTTTGATTTTAATTTAAATATATATATATATATATATATATATATATATATATATATATATATATATATATATATAATGTTTTTCAAGGGGATGCGATATAGACGAGTGTCGTCTTCACCATATGTTTGTCGGACCTGGCGGACTTTAGATGAGGGGATATTCGTCATGATAAGTTGAATAATTTAATAAATGCGTTAATTAACTTTTAATTATTGGTTTTAGGAGCCATGATGTAATTTCAGTATTGACGGTCATGACTTGAAGACTAAACCAATTTAACGACTTCGCAAAAGGTAATGTTTTTTGTTTTTTTTTTAGATAGAAACCGTATCATTTGTGCGTTTTTTTTTTCGCCCGATGTAAAAGTTGCGCTTAAAAACAGCGCCGCAAGCCCTGCCTACAATGATGCTTAGAAGAGTAACGTAGACGTTCAGTCCCATCCTAACTTGGGTCGTCGGCACACTCACAGAGGACACGCGGCCGACAGAATGACGACATAATTTAAACGACAACGTCCGTCTTCCAAGAGGCATCGTTACGACGCTCTTCTCGAGTGCAATTTTAAAATTGGGCGAAATAAACTTTAAAAAATAATTGGGTAATATCTAGAAGAAAAATATTTTCGCAAATGTTTTAAATTAAACACTGGAATACAACATGACCACTGAAGCCTAATAATTAAATAGATAATTAACACATTTTAGCTAATTAGGCAACTTACCGTGGTGAATATCTTGTCATATAATGTCCGCTGGGCCTGATAAATGCATGGTGAAGACAGTACTTGTCGAACTCTCACGTCATTAAAACAAAAAATAAGTTCAAATTAAAATCAAACACCTTCTACATGAATGAAAGTTATAGCTAAGGTCAGGCATTGTTAATAAATATAAAAAAGACAAACTGCGAGAACTACCATGACTCCTCGTGCCGTCTGTTTTCCTCGATATTCTGTTAAAGCATTGTAGAATTTGTGTTGTTTCTCTTGTAACATTTAGGTTGACGCAGCAGCTGTCCTCCTGGCTGGAGAGTGCAGAGCGCATCTCAAACTGCCACTGTGTTCCCGGCACCTACAGCCACCCATTTTTTTGTGTGTGTTTTTTTATGTCGTTTATTACAGTCACTACTACACGATGATATCGACCGCAGTTTTAGCTGCAATGTGTTGTTGTTGTTGTTGTTGTTGTTTTCACTGATCCCGTGCTGCAGCCGCGTTATTTGAACCCGGAAACTAGATAGGATTGCTTTGAATTATTCTGGCTGGATCTCTATCTCAAACGAAAAAAAAAACTAAAACGATTTTTTTCGACGGTGTCAAAACTATTTTTTACACTTTTCCATGTTTCTCTTGGTCCCTTGAAGCTACGCTTTTTCCGCTTTCGCAATATGGGAAAAATTTCCCGCGGTTCGGTAACTTTGCTCTGCGCTTCAACGTTAGGTTACACGGTTACACGGTTACATGGTTACACGGTCGATGCACAGCCGCAGACTTTGCGCTACCGAAGCCAAGCCCCACACAATCGAGAGAACGCAAATAAGGCAAACACCCAGCTCTTTTTCCTTGGGAGTAACTCCATTTAAATCAACTTCTCCGTAGAAAAAAAAAAAAAAACAGAAATGTTTGTAATTAGAATTCTAATTTTATATTACTCCCACCGAAATTAGTTAAACCAACGAAATTGAATAGCCATCATTGAAAGACTACCCCAACAGGGCGGACCTGTGGACATGTTTTTAAAGTGTGGGTGGGAAACCTGGCGTTTTATTTTATCGAGATGGTGCTAACGGTTACTCTGAAACACGTTTTCCTTCCACCACGACCACGGGAACGCAACTTGTGCGTTTCGGGAAAAGTTAAGCATGCTTCAAGGGGAAGCTGAAGAGATCCTTGAATTTGAACAAACAGTAAAAGTTGTAATGCAGACGCCTTGACAAATTATGTTTTAAGATTTATTTCGATCTTATCAGTAGGAGCGCCCCAATAGCCAATCAACGTTTCGACGTATCCCGCTGCGACGCGCCGACGGTAGTGCCTACCGTCGGCGCGCCGCAGCAGTGCTACGTCGAAACGTTCATTGCTATTGGGCGCGAGAACAGAAGAAAGAAAAACTAGCAAAAGTGACGTCATTAGCGGGCGGCGTCAGATGACCCTTGCTCGCCTCTAAACTGGCTCGGGGATGCCGTCAATGACGTCCCGTTGCTCTGGAGAGATAACAGGCGGCAGAGAGGCTCGCCGCATGCCCGGCGGCAATCGCTGCGCGTATTTTTTCAAAATAAACGCGGTTTGCGTCTACTTCTGCTCAAGATAAGTGCGATATCTGAATTCGCAGAACAAAAAGTTATACAAGTCCGCTCTTAACTCCGATTTCTAACAAAAATGCTTCAGCTTCTTTTTAAGCCCGCCTAGAAGAACTTTCTGTTCTCCGAGAGCCGTGGTTTTAGGACTGTTTTGAGCTGTGAGGCCAACCACGGGTCGCCTCGCAACAATCCAAGTGCTCGAGATCGTAATGCACTGCGTGACAGTCATCGCATTTACGACGTTGGCGCTCAGTTTCGGTTCACTCAAACGGGTTAACCTGAGAATCCCAGCATTACCGTGATGCTGATGAAAGGACTCTTTCGATCGCAATCCTTGCAAGTAAATAGGAGTAAATACTGATGATCGCGTTTTTGGAATGAATGATTGTATCGCTTTCTGTGTATGTGTTAGAGCGATTCTCGTATAATTGGACGCTTTTTTTAGCCCATATACTCTTCAAGATACCTCATATTTCAAATTGATAGCCCGTGTACGATCCGTGGAGCCGATGCACAATAGCTAAGGCTTTATTGCACACTGCCGAAAGCAATATGCACTTGTTTTTTTTTAATATTTACCTGTGCTCTAATTGAAAGTACCCTTGTGCTCGAATGCACTTATGTGGGGCACCGAGACAGGCAGTAAACGTTTGTGTCAATTATTCGTTTATATTAGCAGCATGCGAAAACCACCTGATGTTGTGTTCATGCTGTTGCGCAGCGTGCATGTGGATTCATGTTTACTTTTCCTTCAGCTTTATTATCGCCATTAGGAACCGTAGTGAACATTGAAGAACGCAGAAAGGGCCGCCTGGTGTGGGCACCTGACGAAATTATTTTTTAATACTAGATAGCTAGAGCGCCGTTTTTCGGTCTCTTCAATTTCGCTCAAAGTGACAACACTGAGCAACTTTGTACCAAGGAGATTAACGCTGCCATTTACATTAAAAGAGCTAGATTACGCCGAGTGATAATTAAAGCCGAATATACGAGGGCTATTTTTGTTTTTCTTTCAACTGCCAATAAACTAAATAAAATTAAAAAAAAAACAGAACAAGAGTGCTGAAAATCTTTTTTCAATATACACGCAATGTAGATACATACTCTAGCCACTTCTTCATCATGATCACCTCACACATTTAGGCAGTTATTGTGACGTGGCATTAGCTTTTGAAAGCCCTCTCCAAAGAAGGTTCCCGCCGGGGTTCCAGTCATTCCATCGTTCGTCAGCAAGTTCGTCACTTGCCACATGCGTGTAATGCGTATGAAGGAAACCGCATGAAGCTTCGGGAAGGACGGACAGACATCTTCGATGCTGGGGGTCACTGAGGATTGTCTCCGGCGACCAACGAGGTAGAGGGATTTAGAGCGGTAAACTGGCAGCTGAAAGTGACCCCCACCCGGCCGCCGCCATGTTGCACATTTTCGACCACTAGACACGTGACCTCAGTAGTTGTACGTCTAGATTTTAACAAAGTACCGCGCACAGATAATTGCTAATTGATCTTTAATAACAGTACCGACGAGATAAATTATGTTTCGCTTGCTTTAAGTCCAAAATGTGCTTTTACGACAAAAACTCTGGCAGCTTCGCAATGGCTCCGCTAGATGCCGTCAGTCGCGGGGCTGTATTTTGGGGTTTTCATAAGAGCTAGACACTGATCTCTGGGGCTAACTGTATTGAAAAAATTGTTTATCTTGTTTTTTTTACAGCGATCGCCATACAAATCTCGGCTCAGTTTTGCGTAAAAGCCTCAAACTTTGGTACGGTCACGTGTCTAGTGGCCAAAATTGTACAACATGGCGGCAGTCAGGTGGGGGTACACTTTGCCTGGTGAACGGGATACCAGTTGTTCGCTCCCAGCCCCTCTTCTTCGCTGGCGGCGATTGACGGTCTTCTTAAACTCGCGATGGAATGACTGAGAGTCGCGACGGCAACCTTCTTTGGGGAGGTCATTCAAAAGCTTATGCCACGTCGTAATAACTCGTATCTACGCCTCGTTCTTCCGGAAGTCTCCTTCGATGAATTCTAGCTGCATAGTCCCTGGATCAGTAGTTTCAGAGCACCTCGCAGATAAAGCCAACGACGCCAACTCTAAATAATGACCGTGTCCTAATCTTCCCGCAAAGCACTCGGAGTGCCAGTCACAAGAACCTACGGATACAGTAAGCCTAAAACGAAAACCTGCCATGCGACACCGGGCAATACGCGAGCGCACAAAACACTTCAGTGTTACATCGCGAACTTTATTCTGTATTTAAAACGTTACTTTCTTTCTTTTTCTTTTTTGCATCGACGTTTGCCAAGTTTTCTGCCTTCTTAAATGGCAGTGACTGGCTCTCCAAGCTTATTGCGTGAAATTAGACGCATTGGCAATTTAGAACGAGGGCTCATGTCTAAGACAAGTCGTCAGTGGCGTAGCTCGTTAACAGTATCGTCGCACGCCTAAACTAAATTCAAACCAAATTCGCTTGTTGTCATCAACAAGCACGCGAAGTGGTAGTTAATGCGTCATCGCCTTGTGTTGAAGGATGAATGTTGTTAAAAACCATCTAATACGCGGACGAACATTGAGATACAATGAAATTCTATCTAAGCTATGAAATGAAATGAACCCTCTCAAGCTCTGGGTCTAGACATGTGAACAGCTATACCTATGATGATAAAACAATTAATGCGAAGATGCAAGGGAGCTGAACAAGAATAACGATAATAACCCCTGGAGAAAAGGAACAAGGGGGACAAAGCACGAACACAAATCTCCAACCACAACTAAGTGACTGGTGCGCGGCTGAAAAAATCCGCCTGGTCGTGGTATCGAACTAGGGACCTCTCCATTTTCAGTGGAGCGCTCTACCAACTGATCTAACCGGGAGTTGGACGTCAGTAGAGCCAACGGGCTTTAACAGCTGCCACCGGTCTAAGACCAACAAGGGTGGACACGGATCAGGCGTATTTTTTTAGTCGCGCACCAGTCACCTAGCAGTGTTTGGAAATTTCTGTTTGTCCTTTGGTCCCCTCTGTTCCCCTTCTCCAGGGATTATTATCGTTAACTATACCTAACATCGTTTCTTTCTGCCAAGTTCCTTTTCTTTTTCTTGAAAGCCTAGTCGCGCAGTATTGTTGACTTTCGTGCGGGGGTTTACGTCGAGGTACGACCGCGAGTTACTACGGAGACCAAGGGACACGCAGCTTGGTCAGCCGTGATCACTCGCCGTCGTACATTGACGTAAGTACGCGCAACTTGGTCAAACTTAGTCAAGCACTACTGTGTTGACGGACCTCAACTCTTAACACGAATAAGATCCGAAGAAAATCTGCGCGTCTTCCTTGTCGCATAGTACGTGTGAGAACCAATCATTGAGGCTCAAGAAAAGCGTTTATACGACTTTTTGCACCAGGCAGAGATAACATTTAGGTTCAGAACACCGACATATACCGAGAGTTTGAACATGATGTAATCATACACCCATTCCCTACGCGAATCGATTAGTGTGTTCACATATACTAAGTACCTTCGTCCTTCGGTGCTGCTTTCGCAATTGCCGACCAAACAGGAACGTGGTCAAAACAGGTGAAAAATCTTGAAAATGAACCTGGTTTAACCCTTAAAATTGCAGTCGACGTTCTCCCAAGGGACGTGACACCTTCAGGGCCTTGAGGAAGATTTCTCATGGCAAAAAACCAGCAGCCGCTTTGAGAATTTCAAGGGGTTCCCTTCCAACTTGTGTAAATGTTCCTTTATTCGTGAATGTGTGACCTGTATACTATATTAACCGTTATCATATATTCTAAAACTGGAGTAAAAATTATTTCGTGTCATAATTTTTTTCTTTTCTGGAAGCATCGCATTGCAGCAACCATCTTTTTTTTTTTCTTTTTTTTTCTAATTGAGAGCTAAAATGAATAAAAATAAAGCGTGTCTCTCTACCGGCTCCACCAAACGGTAAAACAGGTTTAAACCGATTAAAAATAAATAAATAGGGCCAAATATGACCAAAAGGAAAATTTTGATTTAAAAGCCAACAACCATCTGGGGATAGAAGCGAAAATTCGAAACGTATTCGCTGCCGTGGACTTACCTGAACCGCCGAGTAGTTCGATTGCTAGTACGTGTTTAGCTGACACCGCTATAGTTCGTTGCGGCATAAGAGTAGCACGAGGAGCTCACCGCGAATTCTCCGAGAGAAATGGCGTCACAACGGCACTCAGAACGACCTGGCCATTCGTCAGCGTTCTTCTTCCCAGATTGGCGGCCACCAAAAAACGACGCTCAGTCTAATGGCACAGTGCGCCTCGGCGCATTCGGCGTCAGGCCAAGCCTCGTTTCTTGTGAACTGAGTCTCTCGTGCAGTTCATATATTGAAGCAGACTATAAAGAAGGGTTAAATATGCGTGCGAGCCTGTGTTCAGGAATTTACAAGCATGCGCTCAAATGACAGTTTTTTTTTCTTCTAATAGTACCAGGTCACTACGAAAGGCGTACCATAATTATTTACGCATCATTATTTTTCTGCAGCTACCGGTCGCTTAGAAGTCGGTAGTATCTACCTTCTCGACATATTCCCTCTGGAGTCGAATGCCCTAGCGCCATCGGTGTGGCAGCTTTTTCATGCCCTGTCGGTACCACCATCTGGTATTGTGTCACACCGATTCCTCGACAGCTGCTTCCAGCTCGTCAATGATCGCAAAATGACGTCCTCGCAATGTTCTTTTTTGTGTGTGATGTGTCTTGAACGGGGTATGATGACTGTAGGCCAGGTCAGGCCGTACACAATGCACGACCAAACGTAAAATAGCCATGTCCAAACAGGCACCAGCCAATCACGGCGTCGCTTGCGTTCACGGGGGGCCGCGTTTGACTGGCGCCTGGTCAGGTTCGCTCATTTTCCCGACGCGTCGTACGAGCCGTCGGACGTTTGGTCGAGCATGCGTACGTCCCGAGCTGGCCCGCAATAAAAACACACCTCCTCAAAGTCATAAAAAAACGAAAAAAAAAGCCGAGAGGACGCCATTACGCGGTCATGAGCTGCAAGCAGTTATCCAGGCGTGGGTGTGACGCACTACCGAAAGCTGTTCCGGCAGGGTATTGAAAGAGTGCCACACCGATGGCGCGAGTGCATTCGGCTCCGGAGAATATGTCGAGAAGGTGGACATATCTACGCACCTCTAAGTGACCGGCAGCTGCAGCAAAGAAACAAAACAAATGTAAATCAATATGGTACGCGTTTATTTTTTCGGTGACCAAGCAGAAATCAATCATTTCCGCTTACGTGTTAAATGCAAAGCGCCGAATATGGCGGGGCCCGAAAATTAAATCTGTGCCTTGGGGATAACAAAGTAGAGAGCTGGGCTAGTTGGTGGAAGTTGAACATGGTGTATGTGTAACAGCGCGTAACAACGAAGACTAAGAAAAGGAATACACAACAACGGACGAACGCTGACTCGCAACTAAATGTTTACTAGTAAAAACAGAAACCAGGAAAACATGAAAGGCTCACTCAACCACACATGCGCCACCCAAACTGTCTCTTCACAAAGGGCTTCATCTATCAGCGCATCGCTAGAGCCCCATTCATAATAAAAAAAAAATATATATATATTTTTCCGATAGCGCCACGGATGGCTTGCTGATACATTGCGTTCCGTAATTAACGATGTGGAAGGCCATTATCACTTCCCACGTCATGTCATCTCGGTGCTTTCCTAAGAAAGCAGTCTCATCGAAGTCATGGTTGCCACAAGAGAGCTGCGCAAGAGAGCTTGCCACAAGAGACCTCTCTCTTGTGGCAAGGTATATATTGGACAAATCGGTAGATGCTTCAACGACAGGATCAGGGAGCACGACTATTCCCTGAGAGCTACGGACAGCGGCCATCTATCGGTGCACTGCGAGACTGGCAAGTGCAAATGAGCCTTCGATGAGACTGCTTTCTTAGGAAAGCACCAAGATAAGGTGACGAGGGAAGTGATAGAGGCCTTCCACATCGTTAATTACGGAGCGCAATGTGTCAGCAAGCCTTCGGTTGCGAGGGCGAAAAAGAAATGCCTTTTTTGACTATGAATGGGGGGGGGGGGGGATAGCGATGCGGCTGATAGATGAAGCCCTTTGTGACGAGACAGTTTGGGTGGTGCATGCGTGGGTGAGTGTGTCTTTTATGTTTTCCTGGTTTCTGTTTTCTCCAGTAAACATTTAGTTGCGAGTCAGCGCTCGTCCTGTGTTGTGTGTTCCTTTTCTCAGTCTTCGTTGTTACGCGCTGTTACACCTACACCATGTTCAACATCGGGATAACATTTTGTGCCAATGCAATCAAAGATATATACGGGAGTGTGAACGCTCGCGCACCTTGAGCTCCGATGAAAGGTGTGCACGCGCACCCTCCCCTCTTCGGAAATACCACCCAACGTTGTCCCCGATTACAAGGTTATACCAAAGGCCGATTTTTGTGTTCACACACTATCAGTGCTCTTGCATTAGCAGGGCTTCATGTGGTCTCAGAATGCTGTGCGGAAACGTTGACGCGCAGTTCGCAGCGCTGGATCTTATTGTCGGATCATTGTGATCGCTTCGACGGAAATTAGAGAATAGCGAGACCGAAAACCTCTTGGTGTGAAAAAAGGTATCTGCTCGGGGAGACTAAGCTAATAGTTCCCCTTAGTATTGCCATGTTCCAACACAGATGGCTTTCGTTCCGTTTTTCGTTCACAACATTTTCTAAGGGAATGTTTACTGCTGCTAGGTGCTAGGAACACTGACAAGGTAAATTTCACATAGTTCAGAGAATCATCAATAAGCCCATAATAACACCAAAATGTGTATTTGTATGCACAATAAGAACACGACCGGGTCTTCTAGCACCGCAAAATGTGTTTATGTGCATAGATGTCTGCAGTCCGTATGATATGGCGATTTCGAAGGAACGTAAAACCATATCTAGCTGTAATTAAGGTTTGAAAGATATGCCAGTTTATTATAATTGCGATATTTGTATTTCCTTGCACTGCCCAGATTCAATGACTGCTCTTTTTTTAAGCTAATAGGAATCTTGCGTTAGCTCATTCCTAAAACTTGCATCACATAAGAATTAAAAAGAAAACATTTAATAATACAAGACAGATAAAGTATCGGCTCGACGGTTTTGTATGTGTGTTCAATGTTCACGTCCTCAAAATGTGACAACTGTGACAAGAAAATGCAAAGCCTAAGACAGACTCTTTTTACAACCCATGTGACAGGCGTATGTCCTGACTAATTAATACCCATTCTACACCGACATATCAATGACTCCTTATGAACGGCAGCTAACGATCCAGCTCACTGATTCTCTAAGTGCCTTTGATCTAAATGTCTCTCCAGATATGCTCGTGTGGCAGGGGTGTAAGTCATCCAGCACCCGTGCCACAGGAGCATTTCGAAGGCACTTTGTGTGATACACTCTCGAGCAATCGGCGAACAAGCGAGTTTCCTGTGTAGCATGAAAATCCAGGAGAATCGGATGACAAGTGTAAAAGAAATTTGATACACACTGTACTTTAACAGGATAATGACGTCCACAAATTCAATCCCTTAGGTTGACGCCGCAAAAAAAGTCATTTCTGCTACTCAAGTAAGTTTAACTGAAAACCGGTGATCGCTTGTTCGCGCTAACTGTGTGACACTCTGTACACTCTGCACCGCAAAGACGGCGCGCCAGATGTACGTTAAGAGCTTTCGGTAAACTATCTTATCGTAAAAATCAACTTGACCGAGACTGCACTCAATTAATTATATCGTAAGCATGTAGAGATATTACAGCAGCGGCGAATGCGCCTCCGAACTCCAATGAGATGCAGTGTTTCTCATGTCTCTCCCTCTTTCTCTTTCCTGCCCACCTTCGCTGTACTTCGATGACCTGTACGATGACCTTGAGTAAGACATGTTGAGTCCTGGTTGCCTGCAAAGACAAAGTTGAAAGAAAACAGACTGTCACAATATGAACGAGCAAAACGCACACAAATGTAATTAAAGTCACCCCGTAAATAGGGCTAGCTTCAGCAATAGACCTGGATGGATGGATGAATACGGCTGAGCCTTTTGGATCGGGCGGTAGCTTACGCCACCTAGCCAATTTGTCTTACCATTTAAGCTTAGAATATTTAAATGTGAAAACTATATGCACTCTGCCCTGAACAGAAAGTGAGGCTATAAAACTCCCTTGCCATCAGTTAATAAGAAAATACCTAGTTTTCTCGTGCTTTCTGCCACCATTCACTTAATCTTTGCTTGGCTAATCTCCTACTGTCTTACAGTATATCCACTTTTCTCCCTTCGCTGTTCTCGTACACAACCTGCAATTGACTCTGTATGTTCGAACGCAAGACAGCTAACAATGAGCTTCCCATACTGCAGCGCCGTTCTGAGGAGTTGTCTGCGAACTACAATCGAAGAGCAGCCCAACATGTCTCCGCCCGTCAAAACACATTGGCATCGTGCCGTTGCATCGGTTTTCAGTGCTTTATATACCCCATACTAACGATACTAAAAAACAAAGCGTCAAAATACACTAAATACGCGCGAAGATCGATGCTGACAATGTTGCTGTCGCCATTTTTGCAGGGCACCGCGTCCCGGTGTCCCACGAAAATGGCGACAGCGGAAGTGTACGCATGCGCAGAAGCTTACTGGGAAAAGGTCCATTGGTTTTCGGAATTATTATCCCCTTCTTTCCCAATAACCCTTAACAAGCTCCGCGAATCTCTGAACGAGCAAAACTCTCGTGACAAGGGGAACCAGGCTGCACGTTTGGGCGTAAAAATCTTTAAATCCGCGTTAGACGCAATGGTAGAGCGAGAAATAGGAAGGCAAGAGCCAGCCAAAAGTGCATCGTCACAACGCTCGTGGTCTTCGTGGGTTTTCTACCACCGTCTAAAACCAACAACGCCTAAAGATATTTAAAAAAAAACAGAAAAACAAAACTCTTCGAGAGGCAGATGGCTCTCGCGGGTCACACCGAACACAGCAGCACAGTGACTGGGCATGCCGGGTGCGGTATTCGTAGAATGCTCGTCGTTACAATGTTATTTTTCACATTTGTACTTCTTTCGCAATACGCCAAAAACGAAATTTATTTTTTTTTTCAGGCGTTTTATTTTAACGTTACATCAAAGAATTCCCAACCACGAAAGCACGGAGAGGAAGTGAAAAATTAACAAATTAAAATTCCGACTGCTTCGTAGGTCTACAAAGTAGTACAAGGCAGGATAGTCACTTGTTTAGTTCATGAGCTAGTCAAAATCGAGAGTGGAAGTAGCATCAAGTAAGAGTTTCTATGAATAGGACAAGAATGGAGCCTAGTCAAGCGACATCAGTCGCCTTTTGCCCCGTTCTCCAAGAAATTTGTCTAAATGAAACGATTTTTGATTGATTTTGATAACATCTTATAAACCTGAATCATGCTGAGTGACTAGGGATTAATTGGACTCTTATTCAGGTTTCATGAGCCGCCTTTTGCATCATCCTCCTAGACGTATATTTAAAGAAAAATTATTTTCGATTGATATTCACAATATATTATAGACAACTTTAGTTATCTTGAATCAGGCTGAATGCAAGCTACTTATAAATATTAATAATAACAAAATAATAATAATGTTGTGTGAAATATTTATATAGCCGGAAGTTAGTCAGACTCAATGGGCGTCTGGGCCGGTTTGCTCATCTTGCGGCCGCGGCCGCAGTTGCTGCCAAGAGGGATTTTTATGTCACGTGACCAGCTCCATGGGGACATGCAAGTACCTAGCGTCCCTGCTTAATGGCAGAGAAATCCGTGTCGCTTCGAGTACAAAAGTTTCATTTCACTCGCAGAGATTGACCGCAGAGGCTTTCAACGGGAGTCCAATTAATTACGCTATTTCAGGAGCGGATGGTAACATTACGGCCAGGGAAGGTAAATATGAGCCAAAATAAAAGAAAATCACGCGAGATAGAAGGGGTGGCAATATATTTATATACTGTATGAACCAGCGACCCGATTTAAGCAGTCTGCTGTAGTTGAGATAATAGAGAACCGGGACTTGTCGTCAGCGGCATGAAAATTATAAGTTTAAATCGCATCGCAATTTATATATTTTTTGTTTATAAATTTATATTTTGCGCGTTTGTCCTACTTTTTAACTGTGATCATTTTTACAAATCGTTCTTGCTATGTCTGAGTTTGTGTTTCTTGCTGTACATCTATTTTAATAGCTAATTTCCCTAAATGCAGCACATGTATTTTTTTGTCCCAAAATGTCCGCTACGCTACCTGTTGCGTGTTTTCGCCATTTTCGGTTCTGCAGCACCTGCATTTCTTTCAACCGTTTATTGACCGATTGCTAAACCGTCACCTGACATACTCACCTACCGACCGACGGACTGACTACGACTGATTTGCGGACTTATCAACACTCTCCGTCTGTGTGTGCCAACCTAGAGACATGCCTGTCATCTAGGTAGAGACGCCTAGCTCGGCGAGAACGTATAGTATCGGCTGTATGGCATTCTGATGCTAGGCTGGGAACGCGTGTTCCGAGACCGCCTTAAAGTAAAAAATTAATCTCTTTTGTTTCCGTTTTACGACTTTCTCAGACGTTTCACTCGCTGCTTTGCCTGTAGGATTTCGCTCAATCAATGCATTCACAGCTGCTAGTTTTTGGCTTTGTTTTTAAATTTATTTTGTGGAAGTTTCTATTTTTTAATCGATACAACTGCCGTGCTATTAATACTAAATAGGCGCCTCCTGTTATTGAAAAGAGTCGAAGCAAGCGCGTTGTATATGGCGTATTGTATTGTATTGTATTTGTATTGTATCTCATCTCCGTTTGCATGCAAGTCATCCGATGCTGTCATCTTGGTTTCCTTTAAATGAACATTATAAAACGATCGTATTAGCTCAGTAACTTGGCTTGATATTTTTTTCCTTCCGGTGTGTCGATTCAACAGGTGGGACAAGCAAAAACACAGGAGGCCAGATTCACGAAACGATCTTATACCAAAAATGTGCGTACGACAAAAGGTAGGAACAAATTCGCTATTCACGAAACGAAATTATCGTAACTTTTGCGCAGGTTACGACGGAATCCTGCGACAGCTCCGGAGCTGTCTTACGCACTTTTACGATCAAATCAACAAGGCCGACAGCGTCGCTCAGTTACTTGGTCGCGACGACCAACGGACATTTATTTTTCTACATGCTCTTCTCGCGCATCCCGACTTCAAGCAGGAAGAAAAAAGAACGAAGTATTTGAAACCGACCACGACGAATATCAACGCTGGATCCACAAACACCCGGGAAAAGCTACAACGGCAACGATCCCACCGACCAAGCGAGCTCGGCAGAATATAGGCTTAGCAGGCACTCCGACCTGCTCCAACGCAGCGTTGCTCCGACGGTCCTTGGCCAAGACCGTCTGCCCACGACCGGCTGGCTTGCTGAATGGAATATGCCCGCGCGACCCTTATGGGTCGCGCGGGCATATTCCATTCCATATTTCATAATGCGGGACTGCGCGCGGGCGCGATCCCGTATTAATAGTTTGATCGTTGAACTCAATTTTAGATTACGAGGTCAATCTCTTCCCTTGTCATCTCCTTGTTTTCCAAAGCAGCGGTGACGAACGCTGTCGTCGAAAAGGGACTCTCATCGATTCTATCTCCTTGTTTTGTGTAATATAGAGCTCAAATAAACGCCGTATGGATTACCTTCGCAACACAGTATGTACACTTTGTTTTTGGTATGCCATTTTTATTCTGACACGACGGTACGTCACTATCGAGCTATAGCAGTTCGTAGGAGCTACGCGATGCCGGTCCAACCTTCTTTTGCCGAGTGTCACGTCAGTATCGACTTGCAATCGTAAAAGATCGGTCCCGAAGCGCTTACCAAGGCGCGGTCCAACAGCGCGAATCCAGCACTTCGATCAAACGCCAGCGTCCGCTCCGAGTGTGAACAGGTATTTACGTGGCTCTTGTTGACACTCTCGTAGTTCAAACGTATCTTCTTTAACGTCGGCTCGATCCTGCATCTCCGAGGCCGCGAAAAACGCCGCGATTTGTTTCTATCAACGCCGCTTTGCAAACGACTGGCCCGGGCCGTCTTTTACCAAAGATGACAGTTGTGTTGACTTCGTAGCGATCGAGTTCGTAGCAGTCAACAAAGGCGGTTATCCCGGCCTCGGCATTCGGGCGCGTTTAAATCGTGTTAGCGTCGACATGTCACTGCACGGACACGAACCCCAGACAAGCGGTGGCGGAAAGGCTGCCTGTGTTTGTTATTAAAAATCCACGTGCTCCGAACCATGCCGAGCCCTCCGATTGGTTGTTCTTGTTATCGAAGACGCCGTCGCCATAGCAACAGCCCGCTCTCGCGGGGATCGGGAGCTTGCGTTACACCGGAAGTTCTAGTTTTTCCGTACGAGAACGTCGCTTTCCTCCTCTCGCTTAAGAACGTGTTCGTGAATACCGATTTCTCCCCTTCTTACGATGTTCTTAACTTACGAACTTCTTAGCTAAGTTGTCGTAACCTACCCTACTGAAAAAAATTATATGAATCTATATAAGAACTAATATGAAATATCCAAAAACTGATATGCGACATATGATACTGATATGAATTATCCGAAAACCGATATGTGACATATGAAACTGATATGAAATACTCAAAAACTGATATGCGGCATATGAGAACTGATATGCAACATATGCCAACTGATATGCAGCATACAAGTTCATATGTGATTAAAATGTTAACTTATATGACTTTCATATCAGAATTTGCAATGTGTCCAATAAACATATCAGAAATACATTCATATAGATATTTGTTTTTTTCTGTATACGACGTGCCACGCGGGAAAGCAAACACGTGAGCTTGGAACCGCAGTGGAGCGGCTTGATTTATTGGCTCTCAAATAATTACGGCATGAGCGTTTACTTTTTATTAAGAGATTCATCCCCTGAGCCGTTCAAAATACTTTCAGTAGGTATGACATTACTGAAAATAAATCAACATGTTGGGAATATTATTTATTGCTTAGGTGGTCACCAAGAAAATCCGTACCTTCAAAACGGCCAGTATAAAAGGCGGAAACGCAGAGCTAAGAAGTAGTTATCGGGTGCGCTGTTGTATTCATGTTTGTTGTACGGTGTATGTGTATTGCTCAACGTATAGTTCAGCTGATGCTAGTGGCATGCGTAATGTATCTACATGGTGGCGTGAGCAAATAAAAATATTCTTTGTAGCACATGAATTGAGGGGTACCTAGCGCCACCTAACCTAGCTGAAACTGATATGCGACATTTGAAACTGACATGAAATAACAAGTTCTGATATGAAAAAGGTGTCCAATAAACATATTAGAAATAAATTCATATGATTGTTTTCAGTAGGGTAAGAAGCTCTTCGTGAATCTGGCCTAGGGTCTCTTATGTTATCCCTAAGACGACTTGAAGGCGAAAGCCCAAGCGCCGATGTAAACGTGATAGCGAACCTCCGAAGACAGCGCGCTCTCTGACGACGCAGTTTTGGCGCCGTTTCAATGGCTCACTCGGATCGTGGCGTCGGCTGTGGTCCCGGTGATAGCGAACCTCCGAAGACAGCGCCCTCTATGACGAAGCACTTTTGGCGCCTTTTCATTGGTACCTTTCGTTTGGTACCTTTCGTGTCGCCGACGTGTTTTCGTACTTTTCATATCGTCGACGTGTTTTCGTACTTTTCGTGTCGCCGACGTGTTTTCGTTCAAGGACTTTGAAGGTCGACTGAACGATGAGACATATAGGCTTTCGCGTTAAAAAAACGTGTAAGGCGCAGCCGTGCAAGTGGATGATTTCTAAAAAGGATCACAGTTAAAAAGTAAGACACATGCGCAAAATATAAATTCATAAAAATAAAAAAAACATCGTAACGCGGTTTGATCCCGGAACTTTCACGTATTTAGCCAGTGCAGTACAACCACTAGCCTGGGGTCTTTAACGAGCACCACGCAGTAGTGAAATACGACCGCACGCCGGTACAATGCTCATCCAGATCGAAACGGGCAGGGGTGAGGTCCAGCTGGTCCGGTGACTGATTTATATTTTAGTAACCGGCAGTAGATTAATGTTTGAGCAACCGAATGACGGTTGTCCAAGCATTCGCTCGGTTATCGGTCAAGTTTGGACGCGCTGTAACTTAAATGTGTAAAGCAACATTTAAAAAAAGCGAAATGAGCGGTAGCATTTGCGTTGCCAATGAAGATGCTTTGAAAGGACCACTGCTTAAAATTGCGTTCCAGAACATACAAAAAGGGATCAGTCCGTCACTTTTTGACGATCGCTCAAAATATGTAAATACAGGAATGAAACTGGATTGAGTGATTTAACGAGATGTTCCTGTTCGTTCCTTCAATTATTCCTTCAATATCGTCTAATTTTTTCCAACGACCTTGAACAGTCTTTGTTGATTGGACTTTGGAAAACAATAATTACGTTTCAAACTGATCCCATAATTAGCTACGCGTTGCCGTGACACAAGATGCCATCGACCACAACATCGTAAGCAAGCTTCCTGAGTCGTGTGATCACTCCACTGGCTAAACCATAATAGTCCTCATTTTTAGCTCCAACGTATCCAAACAAAACTGTAAAAAAAAAAAATGTCGCTAGGCTTTAAGAGGTCACATACCAATTGAGCTTTTGAAGCCGTTTTTGTTTTTGTTTTTTGTCCCAAAACGTAAAGTTTGTATCTATATACCATCTTCTATGGGTAACGCACCTAGTACTCGTGTGAAAAGTCTCATCAAATCACTTTTCCCACATTTTCCTTTTTTTCCCTTTTTTTTTCTGGTGCCAGTGAAAAGAGGGGGGGGTATTCTTCTTTAATGTTGCAACCAAAACCACTAATTTTTTTAAGTTTTAATCCGAATAATCTTAGTACGATTGCACAACATCTTTCCTATTTCTTTTTTTAGTTGTCTCACCCAGTCATCCCCAGACAGCAGCCAGATATAGCTGACCCCAAAATATGTCCCGTCAAAAAGAAAAGAAAAAAAAACAGAAAGAAAGTTGGAAACATTCTTTCCAGCCAAACAGCCACACCTGCTCTTTTTCAGTGGGAACAACCAGAAAGGAGGCCAGCTTGCGGCTGAAACCTCAGCAATTCTGGAGGCTGGCCCAAATCCAGAATCGTCGCCCCCAGCGCCGCCCGCAAGAACAGCCGACTCGCCTTGGCTCTTGGACACGTCGCAATGTGCAGATAGTGGCGGCGCTTCCTGCTTGTATTTTTTGTGCCTTTCATTTATGCTAGCGTATTTGTTCCGGCATCCAGTTGGTTTATATTTTTTTAAAGCAGAAAGAGAGAGAGGTGTGTAAGTGTGTGTGTGCGTGTGTGTTTGTGTGCGCGCGCGTGCGTGCGTGCGCGCGTGCTTGGCTACAGAATCCGAAGTGGAAAGGAAAGACGCACCCGGCAGAATTCAGGCTGTTGCAACAGACAGTCGGGCCACGGTCTTTTTGGCTACCATATATGCGAGAGGTTCTCGCGTTTCCAAGTTCTTTCATAAAGTTGAAAGTAAATAATCAAGATCGTAATAGAGCTGGTCTTTCAATTTACAATTGCGATAACTGTTTTATGCTGTCATCGATCTTCATTCTATATAATGCGGTGCACGACCTAAAATAAAGAGTGATAACGAAATGCGCCGAGTTATTGGTCAGCCGAAACATAAATATCGTTACGCATGTTGCTTTAATAAAATATGTATTATAGGTGGATCATGTCTTCTATTTGTCCTATGCACTTCAGCCTCAGCTCGGAGCACGTGTAGCGAAAGCTCGGGCTGCAGAACCTGCATGGATCCTGGGTTCAATCCACCACCCCTGCCCGTTTCGATCTAGATGAGAATCGTACCGGCGTGCGGTCGTGTTTCACTACTGCGTGGTGCACGTTAAAGGCCCCAGGCTAGCGGTTGTACTCCATTGACTGAAGTTCTCATCTACAGCTGAGACGGCTGTATAAACATACATAGAACAGAACTTTTGTGATTATTCGTTTCTGGAAGGGAACCGGGACTCGGGTTTGGAAATACAAATGAACCTGGTTGACAGACACAGCCTGGCTCTACGTCCTCAACATTTCGTGTTCAGGCTCACGAGTGAAGGATACGGATGTGACCAAAATACCACGGCGCGGAGTAACTGGGGCGAACCGCAGAGTTCTCCGACGTCTTGGCGGCGGAAAAGTTACTTTCGTTAGTCTTCTGTCTTTCGTGGCATTTCCTTCGCATGACACTCGTGCCCGTCGCGTCCAAATAAACAAGAAAAATAACATTAAGAAGGAGTGCAAACCTATCTAAACAACAAATAGAAAGAAATAAAACTCTGGTGGCGCCATCTAGTTGGGCCATCTAAAGTCTCGCTTTCTTTATGTGCTGCGGAGACGCCGTCTCCGGTTCCTCCACTAGAGTGCACCAGATCGAGTGTGTTCTAAAATAGATGTGCGCTACGAACGCCCTTAGTGCGCCGGGGTGCTTGACAGGGACAGGAAACAGACACAGCGAGAGTAACGCCATCTTCCGCCTTTGCTTGCAAACAAACGTTCAATCGATGACATCGCAAAATCGGCGTAGTACTGTTAGGCATAACAAAACGACCACTATTCGAAGAGTATTCAATATTTTTTTTATTGCCAGCGACATTGCGTCGGAAGATTATCATGCAAAGTCATGTTTTTCTATCTGCATTTTGGGCAGCTTGTAGAGCGTAAGCGCGTCGCCACCACAACAGTATAACGGAACCCAATGCAGATCGACGACAACGACCGTCTCTTGTTTTCCATACAACCAGATTTGCCGACAGGCGCAGGAATCTAGTTATATTCAAAACTGCCTGAAACTGTCCGTATAATATTGAAATAGGCATAGCGTGTGTCAGCTTGAGCTGGAAGGAAATTAACACAGAGATGGTCAGCAGAACACAACTAATGTGAAATCGAAGAACTGTTGTGCTTTCCATACCTACGTTTTCTTTTTTCTTTTTTTTTTGTATACGAGAGTTTTTTTGTGTTCTTAAAAGTCAATACTATAGGAACCAGAAACTTGTTGTTTCTCCCTCGCCCCTCACAAAAAAAAAAAAGGGGTTTATAACAGGAGACGCGTTTACATGAATGCGACTTCAGAACATCGACTCCAATCGTCCTTCGAATGAAGCCGACGCGGCAACGTTTACATGAATGCGCACCAAGCCCTACGCGAAGGTGCCACGCCGTGTCAAAGCTCAAAGTTAAAGCTGCGTTTCCGGCACTAGCCGCACCACGTGACATCTTTTTTCCGGTGCATCGCACGTGAAGGCCTTTCGACGCTTTCGGCGAGCGTAAGGATCGTGCCCGCTGTCTTTGATGCTGTGCAAGAAGTTACGAGACGGAAGAAACATTCAAACCCAAGCGTTTTAGTGCTCCGGGCCGGGCCGCCGAACCACTCTGGACCAGAGGCGACGTGCTGTGCGCACGTCCTGGCGAGCGAGATCGTTTCCAACCGCTCTGAGGACGCTACCGCGCCTGGCCAAACCTCGCCGACCGCGACCGGACCAACCGGACCCCGAGGCCGAAAGGCTCCGGCGCAGCCAGGAACGGCTCCGAGGTAGGAACTGCTTGTTCTGCGCTACCATGCGGTGCTCGGAACTCTCGGCGTCGTTCGTGCTTGCGCCGAAGCCTTTAGAGACTCCCTCCGGACGCGCAAGTCGTACTTCGCGAGGCTTGGACAGGGCCCGCCCTCACCGAGCAGCTCAGCTATATTCCGCTCACTTATGATGGCAATGAAAGCTCGTGTTTCTTTTCAGGAACAAAATTGCGGGCGACCACACGGGACCGCTCTCCGCTCTTCTCCTAAACAAATAGTAGTTGACTAAGATTTACATAATAAAAATTAACAAAAAATGTTTCTGAAAATATCGCAGTATTGCGTCGGAAATTAATCAAACAAACACAACGCTTCAGATTTAAGGGTTTTGCTTTTTTATGCTATTGGGGCGGCCGCTAGTTCTCGCAACGCGGCCCATTTTGCGTTGCAAGGCTCTAGTACTGGAAGCCCATATACTCTGAGAACGCCTCTCTTGTTGTCTCAGAAAAAACTTAGATATGGAAGAGAGCACGCGACCTTCTATTGGAGAGATAGAGATCGCAGCTTCATGCTCGCTGTCAAAAGTTGCTCAGTAGCGGGCAGCATGCAAAGACGTCCGGCTTCTCTCGTGGGAAAACTTGCAGTGATCAAAACTCATTTGTGCTAAAGACCCTGATAAACGAAAAAGCAGACGTTTACAACTTACTCAATAAAAGTAATTAAAGAAAGTTACTGAGTATTGGCCTCAAAAGTAATTTGAGTAGAGTGGAAATTATTCAAATAGAAAGTAATTGAGTAAATTACTAACTGCGGTAAAAAAGTATCGAATTACTTTTGAAGTTCCTTATTATATATATATATATATATATGTATATTTTTTATGGTAACATGAATGTCAGGCACGTAGCCGGGGATGGGGGGGGGGGGGCCATGGCCCCCCCCCCGATATCTTCCATTTTGCTGGACCTCCTCTTCCTCCCCCCCTCATACAGCATTTTGTCATGGCCGGCCGCCCCCCCCCCCCCCCGAAACAAAATCCTGGCTACGTGCCTGATGAATGTGCATAGGTTTTGATCCGTTAGCGAAATTCTGCTAGCCAAATATAAAGCGGCTTCTGTTTTCACAGAAATGCTTTAATAGCTGGTGCTGCTTCTGCGTGCCTAATAGTTTCGTACTTTTTTTGTTTTTTCGTCAATAGATGTACTGCGAATGTATCATTTCTACTTTGAGGTAGCACTGCCTCAGCTTATTTTGCAGACAGTGTTTGCTTGTTTACAGTGTTGCGTAAAGTACAGTATGCTCAACTGTTCAATATCACGCGAGAGTGGTGGCCGGAATTGATATACAGAGCTGTAGTATAGACAGCTCTGATATAGTGATTGAACCAATGATGTGGGAAATGAGCGATTTATCTTGCGATTAGTCTACTCCGATTCAATACACATGACCCCTGTTTCTTCATTACTCACGCTTTGAATTTTAACTTGTTTGTTTTGTTGTGTTTGCCACTCTGTTTAGTCGCACCTACGGATTTACCACGCGGGGCTACCATATCTCGGTGATCTTGCAGTTTCATTGATAAGAAGCCAGCTTTAAACAACAAAAAAATCGAAGAGCGACATTTTTTTTCATTTTTTATTACCGAGTCATGCATCGGTGATTGATTAGAGCTGGGAGTGTAACTCCAGAAAACAACAGTGGCATAAGCTGCCAGAGGGAGCCGGTAGATGACGCATGCAGTCTCTCTGGCTACCGCTCCCCGTTATATTTACACAGTTGAGTACACTGTACATCTAAAAGGTACTTGGAGTAAAGTATAAAATATGGAGAGGTTATGTACTTCAAGTAAAGTAGTAAGTAGACCGAGTGCAAAGTAAAGTTGCAAGTACTATAAATACACGCATCCTCAAAGTAAAGTACAAGTACTTTTAACACAATCGTTCATGATGCCCTTTCATCCCCTATACAGTGTTTTCTTAACTGGTATGCATTGCTCCAGGAATAATCGGAGGTGCATCAGTATTTTCTCGAAAATAGCGGCAAATATTGGGTAAAGTCAAATCGCCACAGAGTAGTTGTTTTACTCTGGCCAACAAACTATTTAACACAATTATCTTATAAGGCACTTATTTGTATCGGTCTTATAGCCGCCATTACTTCACTCAGAGAAATGACCAGATGACGTCTCGAAAGACGATAGCTCGTTTTCACATGACGATACGCCATTTTTTGTTTTCCAATTTGGGGAATATACTTTGAAGTCGGGAGTTGTACTTTCCTCGGAAAGTGCTAGAAATATAATTTAGTAAAGTACAAGCACATGCTCAGAGAATGTACTTCAAATAAAGTACAAGTTTTCTAAACTTACTTAAAGTAACACTTTAAGTACCATGTAGCTTAAAGCACTTACCAACACTGCTTGTTTATTATTTTTTATGTAAAAACGTTGGGGGAATTACTAAGGTTTCTCGAAACATCTTCGAACCTTGGAAGACCTGAATATTCTAAGTTTTGGAAGGAAACGCAATGCAAAGAGGTCATCTTTGCGTTGCCCTTTAGCACGCGATTCTTCAAGTACAGCACAAACTACGGGAGCACTAGATGAGCTTCAGAGCGGGTGCTGCACTTTGTTGCCTCCTTTGAGTGAGGATGCAGTGTGTACACCTCCTGTAGTGCGGCGAGTTTCTATACGTTGGGGAGAAGCGGGGATAAGCCCTTTCTTTGAATGCGTCGTCTCCTTGAGCTTCGGGACACATGAATTTGGCGCTAATCCCGCAGTTACTCGGCCTCACTTGCGACGTGTCTGTCCGCTCCCCGCGCCTCGTAGCAGAGTTGTTGCAGTGGGGGGCTCGTGAAAATTTTAGAAGGTTTCGGACCCTCCAAATTACTCCCCCCCCCACTCTCCTGCCTATGCCACATGCCACCTCCCCCTTTCTTTTTGCAAATATCAGCTGATCTTCCAAACATCTTATCTCTTTTTGTGCAGGAATGTTTGTTGATAAGCAAACCTACCACTAAAATTCAAAAGTAATTTGTAATTTGAGTAGAAGTTACTCGAAAAAGTAATTAAAGTAAACTACTAATTACCGAAATAAAAATGTAATTGAAAGTTACTACACTGCTCAGAAAAGCAGTTAAACTACAGTAACTTGAGTAGAGTAGTTGAACTACGTACAAGTCTGCGAAAAAGTAACGCGACTCCCCCCCCCCCCATTTCCAGCCTCTCTCGCCCTGGCTTGCCTGGCTACACGGCGGCATTTTCGAGAGAAGGCGCCGGTGAAATACGACATCACGTGCGCTCACTGCGTGACGCCATGATTGACCGGCGCTTTCCCTCTCATTCTCTTATACTTTTTTCTCCCTGGCTCCACGACGTCATCAAATACTTTTCTAGGGAATTCATCTTACTCGGCGAAAATTCAATGGCCTTAGAGCTGACAGCTTTTACGTAGTTGGAACGGCTGGAAGCGCAGCCTCGAAATTTCCCCTTTGAATTGAGAGGGGTAGCTGCCGCCATCTATCGTCATGGATGCTTGAGACAGTGAAGACAGCCGTCTCTGCTGTCTTGGCGAATCCAGTATCTCGGTGCGTCGGCGGCAGCCCTCTCCTTCAGCGCAGCACGAAAGCGCGACAGCGTGGACAGCCGGGACAGCGCGATGCGCATGTATTCTCTGGGACGCGGGCTGTCCCCACCGCTAGGGGAGGATTTGGTGCTGTAGGCGAGCTGTCTCGTGAAAATGAGCGGACTAGAATGTATTCTTCATGACGCCATTTTGATAGAAGACGCCGGCGATGAGGAATAAATCTTGAACAATGAATCTCGTTACTTTTATACATATGTACTACAGGGGCTTTCATTTATGTTAGACCCATTGTGTACAAGGGCATCGCTGCGAAGAAACTCACGGGCACGGTTTAATACACTGACCAAGATCTTCCATCGTTATCACAGAAAATATCCAGGAAGGGATTGTGACACGACGCAGTCACTTTCGGCAGCGCACGGTCGCGCATTTCTTTACATAACCGTCGAGACCGCATCCCACATGCTTTTTTTATGCAGCGGGAGCTGACTTAACTACGAAACTCAAGAAACTTCACTACTAGAACAAACAGTTCAATACTGTTAAGTGCAGGTTAACCTGACCTACATAATAGCCGCAGACCCGATTTTACTAGAGATTGCAGACTCATCTGACTTCGACAACAAACTAAGACATGATGTCGGCTTAACTCGGCACAGGTCGCTTGTCCGACTCTTGTTGCGGGACGGGGTGTTATTTCTTAGAAAATAAGTGGGAGTTGTAAAATTCCGAGTACAATATTCGCGAAATCGCTTGCCAGCGACTCGCTTTTCGCGCAAGTTCTGTACCCCGATAGATATCCATATTGACAAAACAAATAGACGGCGGAGAGCATCCACAAACGTGTCCCATAAATAACCACCGGATCCAGAAGTTTCGGAAGCTGTCAATTTCCTTCCCAAACCGCGCTTGATTTTTTTTTCTTTTTTTAAATCTTGGCGGCAGTTGTTTGTAAACAACTGGTCACGAGCATGACCTCCGAGATTCTTGGATCAGAAAGCTCTCCTCCGGCCGTTCCATTCGCCGGAAGAGACTGGCACAGATAAACAATGGCTCGCGGCTGTTTCCACCGCGCGGCGGCGTTAGGTTAAGAGCCGCAAATCATCACCATCCTCTTCATCATCGCTCTTGCTTGGCTAGCTGCCCGGATACTCAAAATGCACTCGTTTACCTGAATTATACTCGATGCTTCTCACCACAACACACGTTACTTTTTTCAAGGATGCGGTGTATCGGATATAAATCTATCTTTGCGCGCCCAAGCTAAGCGAAGACGCGGAAATAAACGTGACGGAAGCGCGCGGCCGGCACGTAAGCGTTCTGAAGCGAAGTGTCCTCTTGATTTGTGCCTACTAGGCACGATACATGCGGTAGGTTGAAATCCGAGTGCTGCTGTTTTAAAAACCGGAAAAAAATATATAATAGATCCACGCCTGAGAGTTTTCAGACGAACTGCGCGTGCAATCATTGTGTTCAGAAAATAGCAGCGAGTCAAAAACGAGTCTCCAGAAAGTCCCCCCCCCCCTCAACAAAGAAATAAAAAAAATTGAATTTTCGTTACGAGATTAAGCAGCGAAAAGTCCTGCTTATTATTCCCTCGCAGATTGCGTTACTGAGTAGTAGGTAAGAGCAGTTCTTTGGTCTCGGCCTTCGGCTGGGACTTCAAACTGCAAAGTGTCTTTCTAGATATCTTTGTTCAATTTTACTCGTCGTTTCCGTTCTGTCGTTTGTCGCGTTTCTCTCAAGCTGATCTTCGGACGCCGTCTTGCTATAGCTTTGCTATCGGCAGGTCTTTGACGGCTTCGGCTCTTTTGCCGCAGTGGAATTTGCCTCGACGAGCTCTCCTACTGTTTACTGATATCAGGCCCGGTTTGCTATACTCGTGGACAACTTTCTGTGGCCTTTCAGAAGTGAAGAGTGCCCGTGAACAGCTTTGACCGGCGCTCAAGGTGCTGGCATTCAATGCCGTTCGCTGTAACTGTTCTATTTTAGCTTCAATCAGCCATTTTAGCGCCGAAACCTAAACTGCGGAAGGGGTTTCAGGGATGCCAACCCCCGTCTCCAAGCGGACGGGCCGCGAATTACTGCCGAACTTAGGACGCGGTCAGGTCAGGACGCGCTACCTGAAATCACCGGTGAGACATGGTTGTATAAGAACAATATTAATTGTGCCGCAAAACCTTGTAAACTAAGCATTTTAGAAAACATCACAGGCCTGTTATTTTCTACTGATCTCCAATAAATGTTCCTCCATAAGAAGTTTTTCCGTTTGTTTTTACGCAAAAACATGCTTTCTAAAAGCTCATGGTGAGCAGTAAAAAATATTAAGCCGCCATCTCGGCACCTCGAGCCCAGGAGTTTCCGTACTCACATCAAGCCTATCAAGAAACTCTCATGTTTCAACCCGTCGCTAAAGGGTGGCGCGGTTATCGTATTTAGCTCGATCTCGGTGGACCAAAGCGGCCCACGTTTCAAAGGTGAGTTTCCCAACTGAGGGTTCTAGTAACGTTGGCCGACACCTAAGCGTAGCTCATTTAGTGTCTCTAGGTTGGGCGAAGAAAGCACTGCCATACCCAGCGCACCGAGCTGAGTGGCAGTTGAATCGCATCTCAACGCGCTCGCGCGCTTCAGCCTTCAAAGTGTTAACGAAAATACGAGCTCCATGCCACGGGCACACACTTGACCTTTAAGATGCTGATATTGGCCTTGAAGAAACACCGCCTTGCGGTGCTCTGGATAAACCGTGGCATAACTAGTACGCTTCTTCTGTTGGGCAAACGGGCGTTTGGAAGATCCGGAGGAGAGCTTTGCGCGTGAAGAATTTCGAAGACCGTGTCACAAGGCAGCGGGCACGTGCAAGGACGCGGGGAGTGCGGTATACGCACGGAAGAGGAAATACGCTGCTTTTCATTCCTTTTAGCCATCTCGGTGGCACCGATAAAGACTGCAAAAACGCCTCGGTGGCTTCGTCCGAGGCTTCCTAGTGTCGGCTTACGGATCCGTAGTCGGCGGGTTGGATTCCCGGCTGAACTGCCCTCATTCATAGCCTCCTCTATACTCACAAAGCCTGGCAGTTCGATGAAGGAGCCATAGAGTGCGCGGTCGCTGATTTGGAGCGCGAAGATCTGGTAGCACAGAGCATATCTCGGGGAGTCTGCAGTCAGCGCACAGCTTTTGCAGCGGCGAGGAACCGAAACATGGTTTTCAAACCCGACGAGAAAAGAAACGGTAGCCCGAGGAACGTGAGAAGCACGAGCGGACATTCCATCGCTCGAGACAAGTGTGTTTCGGCGTTTCGCCGTAGCGGGGCGCCCGTTACATGCCCTTGATGTTTTAAAAGTAGCGCAATGTGCTTCGATGCACGAGGCAGGTGCAACGTGCAGCCCTCGGGAAGATCATGTAGCACTGAGCTAGATTTCAGACGCAATGTTCTTCCCAGAAGTGGCGCGCGGCACGCGTCTCGAGCATTTCCACAACAATGAATGGCGCCACTTTTCCCAGGAAAGAGGGGCATAAAGGCCGGTTCAGACACTTGCGTTTGAGTGCGTTTGACTGCGTTGTGGCGAGAACCGAAAGCGAGTCACCGGCACATCTGTGCTTCGTATGAAGCGTGGAATCCAATTCAAGGAATCGTGTTGGCACGCGATATCAGCAGCAGGGATATCCTGGTGTCTCGCTGCAGCAACGCAGTCAAACGCAGTCCAACGCAACCGTGTGAACCGGGCTTTAGCCTCTTGTCTGCAGCTCAACCTATAGCCACTAAATGAGCTGCACTAAATAATTGTAGATTGTTTCGTGGCACTAGCTCTACCTTTTCCCTTTCGGCGGCCGCGTCTCGTAGCGATCTGCCAGGCTTTGTCGGTATAGTCATAGCATTTCAGCATGCCCCGAAGCTGTGTTGCTGTTAATTGCGCCGAAATGTACAAGAAAAGTAGCGGAGTGAGTTTCCACAAGTTCCCGGCAGACTCTGAAAGGCATAGAAGGTGGATAATATCCGTGGATCGAAAAGAATCCTCGCCTCGCGCGAACGACCGTTTGTGCGGCAAACACTTTCTTGAAGGCAAGTGCGGCTTCCATTTCAATCTCCGTCCCGAGGCTTGCTTATGTGCAGGGAAAGCGTTGCCTGATCAAGACCACCGGGATTTTGTTCCCATGTGTGTTCGCGCACAAAGCATCGGCCAAGCGCTCGTCGGAGGCTCGCTACGCCCGTGCTACCCAGCAGAAGAGGATCGGCGACAGAACGGCAGTGTTGTAGGCGTTACCGGAGAAACGTAACGAAGTACGTTACTCGTTACTTGCAAATAAAAGTAACGCGTTACCGAGCTACGTTGCCCAAAAATAAAAGGAACCCGTTACCGCTACCGATAAAGAGGAGGCCTCAATATAACGTATGCGCTTATTACGGAGTGGGCGCCGTGTAACTGAGACTTTGGTTACTCGTGCAAAGATCCCTCGGTGGTCCTAATTAATCCTCAGGCTTCCTCTGGGGCGTGCGGAAGCTCTGGTTGGGCGTTAGCTCCCAAAATGTACGCTATCTTTTTTTTGTGTGCTTTTGTGTTGTACTTGGTAATATTCGTACTCGACCTTTTAACCCTTATTTTTACCCTATCATGGGAATGAATCTCAAAAAATAATCTAAAGTCCAAAAAAAAATGTATTCTAGTTTTTTTAAGTTTTTGCCTTGCCGCAGTGTGCTGAATGTATCAATGTTTAGCTGTGGCCCCCACCATGCCTGTTACTGTGTTGGCGGAATTAATCGTTCGCGCTCAGGTTACTGAAAATATATTCGGCCTTTTTACAGCGGTGCTGTTAAGGGCTAGGTTCCCCAGGATCCTGTCCGCTACCAAACAAATGTCGACACAGCACTCTGGTTGCCGCCGTCACTCATAGATTGCGGCAACCTTTCCAGCCTTTCCACTCTGACTTGCCGACTTGCGGCCGGCCATTACTTCATTCCCACCACAGTACAACTTCGCTGGTTTTCCTTCTTCACCAGAGTGGAAAGGCTAAAAGCTTTTGTTTGGCAACAAACTCAGTGGCGCCATCTATAGACCTATTGCAGTCTTACCCAAGCATCAAGGAGGATGCAGGGATTGGTGTTCCACGCGCCGCACGTGCTGGCCTCAGCAGTAGTAACTTTTCCAAAGCAAAAACCTAAAACAAATGGCATCTTGCACGCGCGTTCGTCAATGCTTTCTTTTGGTTATTTACTTCGAATCTTTTATACAGGAAAGGCGTGCGCGTGTGGCGCGTGGAACACCAATCCCTGCATTCTCCTTGATGCTTGGGTAAGACAGCAAATGGTCTATTGGGCAAACCTGGCACACTTCCGGTTCACCTATATTTCTTAATTTTTACTGGTAATTATTTTATAACAAGAGTTAATTAAGTCTGACAGCGCTATAAGTGGCCATTTTAAGAAGATAGAGGGTATATTTGATTTTGAAAATACTGCGAAACCCGCCGTCTAGTTCAGAAGCGGAAGTGGTAGGGGGCTATTTGCACACCGGCGCCTCCACGTTTTAATTCACGCAGATAGAGCGAAAAGGGGTATTTTCGCTGGACGTCTAATTTGAGGGCGATTTTTAGAGCGCATGCTTCGAACGAGCTCACATTACTAGGCTGCCAAGACCGGAAATATTGATGGTGCGGAATGCACGTTGCAAAAGAACGGTGGAAGCTCGGCGTCATCACGCGCTTAGCAGTCGCGCACACAGCTATGGCCGCAAGTGAATACTTTTTATAACTGCAGGATATTTACATGATACACAGGGAGGAAATTTTCGATGGTGTCCTCACGCTCCTAGCTCTCTGGCGATCTTCTTCCTTGTTCTCGTGACACACTACCTTCAAATCTCCTAAAATATGGTGCCTACAGGGGGATCGGTGGCCGAGTGGGTTAGCGCACACCAGCTCGGAGCACGTGGAGCGAAAGCTCGCGCTGCAGAACCCAGGGATCCTGGGTTCAAACCCAACCCCTGCCCGTTTCGATCTGGATGAGCATCGTACCGGCGTGCGGTCGTGTATCACTACTGCGTGGTGCACGTTAAAGACCCCAGGCTAGTGGTTGTACCGCACTGGCTAAATTGCTCATCTACAGTGGGTAACAATGTCGCCATGTTCTGGCAGACTAAACTCCTGCTGTATAAACAACTAACGACTAATTTGTTTTGTTTTTTTTGTTTGGTGCCTACATGTCTGTCTGTCTCAGGGTGAAGACATCCATTGTTGCACTGGAGTGTTCAGCGCGTGACGCTCTCGCGCACTCGGTGCGTGACTTGGGCGCTAAATGGCGTCTCTGCATTAGCCAAAGCTACGCGCTCGAGCTGATTGACACCGGATTGCGCGTACTTCAAAATGCATAAAAAAACGATTGGGCGTAAAAATGGCTGAGATGTCACCACTCAAGCAAAAGCGCGCGGGTGTATGAAGGCACTCTAGGCGAAGTCATTACTGACCTTCACTTTCTCTTCCTCTGATTCGGTACGCTTGACTTCATTTCTATGGTCGCGAGACAGGTTATTGCGTTCTATACAAAACAGCGTTGTGTTAAAAAAGTTGTCTTGCGGCTTACTCGTTATCACCCATTTTAGCGGCTGGACATCTCAGTGAGGTAACAGAAAGCCAGTTGTTGTCACTCAAATCTGACGCTCGGGAAAAGTGTCTAATAAAACCCTTACTCGCAAAGAGCGCTTGCCCGATGGGCTAAACACTCCCAGGTTGGTCCTTCTTTTAATTAATTTTTCTTTCAAATATTGAAATAGGACTAATGCCAGACTATCGACTTTGACGGTGTTCGTTTAATAATGCGACGACTCCAAGCTTCTACTGTTCTTTTTACACCCATCATGACTCTTGTTCTTTGCAACTGATGATAAGCAGCCAGGATCACAACTCGTGAAGTTTCCTCGCGCTTCTCTTTCGTTCTTGGAAGTGCCCGCTATCAGTGTTGCGAAATAAAATTAAGCGGGATCATCAGTGCTGCCCTGTCATGTTCTTCTATGGCCGGGCTAGAGGGAGGTTTTTCTTCCGGCCTTCACTCTCGCCTAACAGCAATGGAACTTTTTTAGTCTGATGGGGTGCGACCACACTGCCTTGCCTAACACTGCCTGAGCCTTCGTGAACAACTGTTCCCCGATCACTGCGATTGAAAATGTGTGCGAATAAGCTTATCTGAAATAACTATAGTGAGGCGATTGAACTATGTTTCGGCTTACTATAGTTAAACGCTTGTTTTAGAAACTCGTTTCTTGAGTAGACGAAGAAGAGACGTTCCGCAAAAGCCCCTGCGGGCAGGCAGCCTCATGACCTTTGTGTCTAACTGCTCCAGAAACTTATCCGACTCAATCTCGGAGCACAATGGATAGTACGGTGAGGTGGACATGCCTCTCGGAAAAAATTAAAGCGCAGTAGGAAGGGTTAAAGCCCCTCTATCCTGGAAAAAGTGGCGCCATTCATTGTTGCAGAAATGCTCGAGGCACGTGCCGCGCGCCACTTCTGGGAAATTCAAGGCGTCTGAAATCTAGTTCAGTGCTGCTCTGTGCCACCATGAACTTCCCAAGGGCTGCACGTTGCACGTGTATCGTGCATCGACGAACCTTGCGCTACTTTTGAAACATGAAGGGGCTTTAGGACGGGTATGGTTACAGCGACCCCTTCGAGCTGCGGCCGCAGGGAGCAATCATTCCCCGTGAAAACACCGTAAGAGATCGCACCTGTTCACACTAAAGCTCGTTCATGTTTCAAAAGTAGCGCAAGGTGCTTCGATGCACGAGGCACGTGCAACGTGCAGCCGTTGAGAAGATCATGGCGGCACAGTGCAGCACTCAGCTAGATTTCAGACGCCATGTTCTTCCCAGAACGGGCGCGCAGCACGTATCTCGATCATTCCCACAACAATGAATGGCGCCACTTTTGCCAGGATAGAGGGGCTTTAGTTCACACTAACTCTGTTTCATACTTAGCGTGCAATGCTGTCAAAGCTACTGGCGCGAGCGTGGGGCTTGATCTCGTTGATCATTTGCACGCGTTCTCGCGCAAACAGAACCATAGATCAAGCCACGCGCTCGCGCCAGTAGCTTTGACAGCGTTGCACGCTAAGTATGAAACAGAGTATAGCCTGGCTATGGTTCTTCCAACTGCTGAACGAGGCAAGCTCTTGCTCATTAGCACACTTGGCTTCAACTAGCGCTGCAGAATTCAAGCATCGTCGACTCGAAGCGCACCGCCGCCCGTTTCGATCTGTAGGAGCTTCGTACCGGCGTGCTAAATTTATCGCCCACATCGGGAGACACCAGGCACCTCTTGGGGCAGTTTAACTTTCCGCTGTATAAACATTCAACAATAAATTATGGTGTATTTGCAGAAAGAATGTTTTCTATGCAGAAAGGAGCAGACGTCATCGCGGTTCGAGGTCACGTGCGCCGTCTCACGCTTGCTTGCTAATCCCCGTATTACGCCACTCTGCCGAGAGTTGGGGATTGTTCTACCATTTAGGCGAGAAAATAACATGGCGTTGAACGACAAGTTCGATGTTATGGGTAAAAAAGCATAGTGGAAGCTTGAAGTCATCAACTTCTTGCAGTAACAACGCGAAGGTTGACAGTCTGACATTGGGATTAAGTTTTCTCTCATGGACGGAAATAGGAGCAGCGTCGGAGTGTCAACTTTGATGTTAGTTTCAGAATGCAGCGACGTTAAGCATCTATCATATTTTTCACGCACAACATCAAATTAATCGAACTCATCGTTCGACGCCATCTTCCTTTCTCGTCGAAGCGATGGAACAATCTCTAGGAAGATAACAGTTTGTCCTCGGCTCTCTGCAGTATACACGGGGATTAGCAAGCGTCCTTGACGTGACCCACATAACCTCAAAACACGGTGACGTATATTCCTCTACCTAGGGAAAATCTCCTTCGTGTGAGTACGCCACAAGAGAAATGTCAGACTGTCAACTTCGACACTGTTGGTGTAAGAATACGACGAGTTCAAGCTTGCCACAGGTTTTTTGCACAAGCCATCGAACTTGTCGTTCGACGCCATCTTCTTTTTCACGGGAACGATAGGGCAATCCTCGACTCTCGGCGGAGTACGGGGATTAGCAAGCATCCGTGATTTGGCGCACGTGACGTCGAAGCGCGGCGACGTTTGCTCCTCTTTCTGGAAGAAATATCCATCGTGTGGATATACAGTTGGGAGCTTCATTATGAGAGATACATGGTGACGTGAGAAAGCCGGTTCTCGCATGCCGTGCTGTTGGCTTCAATGCGGAGAAGTTAGGTCGATAACTCAACAACGATCGGCGAGTTAATTTTTCACCACGCAATTCGACCAGCATAGCACAAAAAGTGCCAAAAACGAAGCATATCTTGTGGTGGTGTTAAACTAAGGGAGCACTATTTTTCCTACGTGCATTTAAAGTTTTCATTTACAAAAATAAAAAACAAATGAAAGAATATAAGAAGTCCTAAACGAGCCATAAGGCTTAGCGTGGTTGGAAAAGGCGTTAAGTGCGAAATTTTGAGCTAGGCTTCTCGGCGCATCGATAATAACTTGTTTGCCCCAAGTGCACTGGCATCCCGCATAAGGCTTTCACAGGGTAATATGTACAAGTGTTTTAATTGTCACACGAGATTTAGTAGATGGAATTTTTATCTCAATTCAGGTGCGGGTTTGGTTTCAAATTTTTTATTAAAGAAATAACATGTTTGGGGGGAATTCCCGAATTGAACGACCGCGCAAACGGCAAGCTTGGAGGAGTTTTTTGTTTTGAAGGTATTGATCACTGAAGTGGCCAAGGTGAAAACTGATGTTTCTTCCACCTGTCGGAGAACGGATGTTTGACCGCTCGCTATTCTTTCAGTTCTAGCACTACAGCTCTAGAATTCTTCCGCGGTACTTAAAGTAACTTTTTGCAACGATCAATTAAAGAATATTTTAATAACTTAAAAAAAATCTAAGTTTCTTTTTTTTTAACGACTTTTGTCAAAGCTTGGCAAGTTCTTACATGCGGCCTAGATAAGGTATTTTAAGCACCTTGATATCACCAAAAGTTTAAACCTAGCTCTTTTAGTGCATATAAATTCAATAATATATGTACAAAATAAAATCGGTCATATGCATGGGTGTCCCCCAAAAAACAATTAAGGGGTATTTTTTTACCCTAGAAATAAAGGACGCATTTTTGAAATCTCATTTTCCGCCCAAATGTGGCTCCAGCGGTTCGAACCAGCTACCAAAGTTTCAGCTCTAACCGTTACTTTATTCAACAGTTATACGGAATTTTCTTAAATATTTAATAGGAAAATTGCGGCCGACAGAGTTCTCGAATACATGGAGCTCTATGGCGCCAGTTACCTAGTTACCAGGAAGAGGAGAAAATGGACCCCATATTCCCAATGAAGATTTAAAAAAAATTACTTTTTAATTTTTGAATAAGATAAAGGTTAGTGCTGAAACTTAGGCATGTGGTTCAGAGTGCTAGCGTATGATTGTGTTCCATCAGAACAATATAAATAGAAAATATAGTACTTTGTTTGCATGACTACAATTGAAAGTTGAAACTTATCAGTAGTGCGTTGTGACAGCGTCCTCGCATATGTGATATTCTGGACATTATTGTGGCATTAATATGGATAATTACCTCAAATTAATACTTAACACGTAAGCTTAAAAGTAGCTAAAATAGCACGCAATATGAAGTAATATCTATTTCACTCCGCAACAAAGCTGTGTTTTCCAACGCACATTGTTATTTTTTATTTAACATTATTGCCAGCCTTCATTTGAAGGCCATTACAGGAGAGGTGAACAGTTGATACAAGAAACATACACAGTCCTATAATAGTTTTAACACACGACACACAAACATTGTAACATAGTCAATAATATTAGTATATACATCCATCCAGACTTTTTCTTATTGGAAAAACAAACTGTTCTAAAGACGACTCAAAAGTAGACATATCTGTTGAGTTTACAACACATTGTGGAAGACCGTTCCATTCTTCAATTGTTTGTGCGAAAAAGGAATATTTAAAAAATCTATTCTACCGTAGTATGGTTGAACCGCCTTGTCATGATTTAACCTTCCTGATCGCATATGCCTTCTTTCAGATACAACTCAGGGTAAATTTTTAATTGCCTATTATAGAGAAAAAAAACAGTTTTAGCCTCGCAATCCTCCGTCTAGTTTCTAATGGCTGGAAACCACACTGATTCAGCATTCTAGTCACAGAGTCTGTTCGTCTATACTTAGAAAGAATAAAACGCACAGCCTACCTATGAATCTTTTCTAATTTGTCTTTGTCTATCTTCTTATTGGGACTCCTATACCACATTCGCATACTCCAAAATAGGACGTATCATTGTTTTGTAAGCTAGTTAACTTCTGCTGTAGCTAGTTGCTAGTAGCGTTATTTAGCTTCCGTTGTATGAAGCATAGACTCCGATATAGCGAAGAGCAAACTTTATGAATATGGGTCCGCCACTGTAAGTTGTGTGAGATGGTGACACCAAGGTACTTGAAACTGTCCACATTACTCAATTTAACATCCCCTATTTAATAAGAACATTTTAAAACGTTCTTTTTGTTTGTTATGTTAATGTATGTTGACTTACGAAAATTTATCTGCATTTTCCAGTCATCACGCCACTGCCTTAAGATTTCCAAATTTCTGTTTATATTCAATTGTTTTGTAGTATTGTTCATAGGAGCATAAAGAATGCAATCATCTGCAAAACGCTTTACTTTAGTTGGCGTTTGAATGTGGGTAGCAATATTATTTATGTGTATCAAAAACAACAATGGGCCCAATACAGAACATTGATTGACTCCTGAGGCATCAGGTAATGGCCCGGATAGATTTCCCTTATTGTCAACTCTTTCGGTTCTATTTGATAGATATGCATATGCTTCAATCCAATTGACAATAATAGAACATAAAGCTAGTACTTTCAATTTACCTATTAGTTTCATGTGTGGTATACGGTCAAATGCCTTCGAAAAATCGACGCCAATAACATCTAATTGTTGCTTATTGTTTACGGCGAAAGAAACGATATTATTAAGATTCAAGCAAGAATAATAAGATTCAAGCTTCATTTACGGTTATATACAAAAAATAGAATATATTTTATTTACATGTCAAGATAGATCACGACAATACACTGATATTGATAAAAAAATTAGGCAAATATATATAAAACATTTTAATTTGTACATACAATTATATGAAATAAAAATAGCTGCATTTGAGTTTTCTGGTGATATCAAGGTAATTAAACTACCTCAAATAGGCCTGACGTAAACACTTGCAAAACTTTGCTGAAAATCATTACTGAGGGATAGTCAGACATTTTGTTTTATTATTTTAATATATTATTTTTCAATTTAGCATAATAAAATTTATTTTGCAAGTGTTAGAGAAGAGTCCAAGTGCAATTGCTTGAGAAGTGAGAAAATAGCGAGCGGTCAAACTTGCGATCCCCGACAGGTGGGAGAAACGCCAGTTCTGGCTTCGGCCGCGTCAATAGTAAAGAACTATAAAAAAATATATATATATATACCCCCACGCAATTTTTGTTTCCGTCTTCTTTCATTCAATAATGGACAAAAAAATTATACATTTTTGTAAACATCAAAATATCGACCCCGAAACCGTGTCTGAATTGGGATTAAAACAGCCAGATACTTTTTTACACTTTGATAGCGATATGGTATGCATGCACAAAGGCACGGCGAAGTATTGAGCATAGTTATGGAAACAATTTACTCAACCTAACTTAGTCGGCACCTCAAGAAATATCGTTGCATGTAGGCACAGTTTTTATCTAGGCACTTTAATTTAACAAATATGCAGCGCCTTCCTGCGAAACAGCATTCTAAGAAAAATAAATAAGATTGATAAAAAAAAAAACGAAGGACAACGCAACAGTCAGTCGTTTTTTTCTCCAGATATCTCGAGGGTTTTGCCTTAAAATATGTTCAACCATCACCAGCTAGTTTGAGCCCTAACTTTTTGTTCATTGAAACAGTGTTCTGTAACATCCAGCCGCTTTTCCATTTTTATCGTATTGGTCAGACAAACCAATCAGCAAGCGCTGTTACATTTCTAGCAGACGTCCTCGTCAACCTGCGTCTTGAAAGAGAGGAACTGCTAAACGCTTATGCCGAGCAATTTCTTTTTTTTAATTCACTAGAAATTAACAAATTAAGCCGCTGGGGAGGCTAGCGTCGAACAGCAGCCATAGTTGGACGGGAGGCATGTTTTCGCAGGCAGAGGTGCGTGACATGCTAGATACTGGACTTTCCGAGCGAATCACGAAGCAAGAAGCATGATCACAGTAGGCCACACGCTGCGTTTCCTTAAGGGCGACTCCGGTCGAAAACGAAACCAAAATAAATGACCGGTATCGCTTTAGTGGCCCGAAATATGATCACAGCCGAAATATTATGGCAAAGTGAACCCGCGTACTCGACTAAAACCGATTTTACAGATGCGACCAGCTGCTCTTTAGCGGGCGGCAAGCGGCTTAGCTTATAGTCAAGGGACACTGGCGCAGCACCCTTGTGACGTCACGTCGCGGCCGTACGGCTGATTATCAGTGTTGCCATCCCTCTAGCAGATAGTTCCGGTTTTGCCGTAGACGCCCGAAACCAAACTTTGAGCCGTGATATTGATAAAGCTACACACAATCTCGAGAAATCAAAATTATACCTTGTAATTCAGGGACACTGCTTTAGCTGAAAACTGTCGTAATCCCAATTTCAAAAATATTGACCGGAGTTGCCATTTAAGCTGTCGGGGACGATAGATCTCGCGCCTGGAACAGACATAAAGATCAATCTCTTATATTCCTTCCACAAACTAGGTCACGGTCTGGAGTGTGAGCGTTTTTCAGTTTTTCTACAATGAGACTCTTTAAACAAAAGAAGGAGAGAAAAAAAAAAAAGAAACAGCGCATAAAGGAGTAGCCGCTTTTTTCGTTTTTGAAAACAATCTGCACACGGTCTGAAGTTCGGAATAAAAACATATTTATAAAAATATCTGTATGAAGGTAGCGCACAACGTTTATCGAAAACAGCGATGTGGGGTAAATGAACCGAGTGAATTGTAGTATATATATTTTAAGGAGCCAATTTTGCACTTGTTTGCCTTCCCATTATTTATTAGGTGCGCGAAACATCTAAATACGTTGTTAGTTACAGTTGTGATGGAATTTACTTTTACTGTTTATAAATTATTCATCTTTATATGTCTGTATATTAAACTTTACTATTTTATATAAACAGTAATGTAGAGGTCTAAGACGATGTTCCATTACCACACTTTGCATCTTAACAAAACGTCCTCAGGACAATGACCTAAAGGTAGGAGATGAAAATTACTTGACGAATTCAAAAGAAACAAACAGTGGATAATTAAGGCATCAATGATAAGATAACTGAAAAACTCCGGGGGTGAGTGGACACAAAAAAGAGGACAAACAGAACACCGTGCGAAACACTTAGCGCGAACAAGCGATCGCCAGTTATTTTTATATATATTTTTTACACTTGAGAGCCCTGTTATAGAAACTACTCTTGTGGTGGGAAGGGCTCATATTGGGCACTAATCTAAGGGGCAAACTTTGGTGCCGGCGAATAACCTTTTGAAGTAAAATCTGAAAAGGAGCCGATGCCGTATTTGATTTAATAGTGTCGCGCACTTCGTGTGTAAATAATCTAATCTACCTTCTTCTTTTTTTTTCTTTTTGCATTTGCATGTTTTTTTGTTTTTTTTTGCTAGCAGGTTAAGACTTCCTCTCGTTTTTAGAACGAGTATCATTAAAATGGTCTTGAAATAGTAGGAAAGATATGTTTGCATGGGAATACAAATTAGAATGATGCTGCGGAACTCCTAAGTTTAATATGAGATCTATGGTCGGAGTGCAAGTGTTACATTCTTTTGTAGAGAGTTTGTTTCAAGGGTTTTTCTAGTCTACACAAACGCCTTCTTGAATTACACAGTCATAGCTAGTGACTTGTGGGTAGATCCGCCAGTATACAGAGCCAACGTTTTCCGTTTGCAGTAAAGACGAGAACTGCAAACGTGTTAGAAATTTAAGGGAGTTATTTGAATTACAGAATCGACTGAGTGGCTTCTGAGTTCTGACGCATTCTGAATGAAGTGGATTTATTGATTAATATTATTGTTATTAACTTGCTAAAAGTGACTGTTGAGATCTCCAAAGTCTCGTCCCTTCTCTAAATCGTTTTATGGCTAAATACAATCGAAGAACCTACAGTTCGCAAAATAATTATTTAAAGCGTAAAAGTCACAAGACTTTTAAAATGTACTTTTCCGTGCTTGCTCCAAATTGAGAAGGAGAAAAAAAATGTAGTTGCTTAAAATTTGTAGCTCGATGTTTCCGTCAAATAGAAGGGAGGACATTAAACAATGGCAGCTCACATTGGAAACAAATATATGCCTTTAGAGAGAGTTGAATGTCCCATGTTCCGTGAGGTCATCAGAAAATGGAACAGCCATCTCTCTCCCCATTGGACAAACTCGCAGGTGTGTGTATGCATTCATTCCGTTTTTCAACCAACAACATGTCTTCTCAACGTGTCGCGTATTTTGTTCGAGAACTCTTGGAGTCTTGGGACACTGTGCGGTTTCACACACGCATAGGTGTCACATTTAGGCGAAATCTAATCTCAAAGCTGACGGCTCAACTCAAGGGAAGCACCGGGAAGCTTACGTTATGTGGACGACACGGGTGTGCAAGTCGACCGGGAACACTTATTATTTCATGTGCTAAATATTGTATTGCGGAAAAAGCCGTGCCGTAGTTAGACAGGCGTTATCGGAGATAAAACGTAGCACTAAAAAACAAAACAAAAAATTGTCATGAGCTCGCAGAGATGGCGCGCATAACGCGCGTCACTAATTGCGCAGTGCGCCCAAAGGTCCTAAAAACGAGGAGGTGGGAAATATGATATCTGCAGCAAACAGGCGTACAAAGGTTGAGACGGCAACAAAAAATACTTCTTCCAGAGGTATTTAAAAAGGCGATCAGGTCTCGTAGCAAACGTACACAAAATACGGAATGATTAGGAATGCCGAATTCATAAGTGAAAAAGAGAAAAGCCAAGTTTCCATTGAGCCGTATATTCAATACTTAAAAAAAAAAAACTATCACACCAAGCAGTAATCTATTGCTTTTCAAACTTTCTTTTTGTGGGGTGGGAGGGGCGGTTTGGGGGGGGGGGGTGGTAAGTTATAAGACGACAAGACGACCTAACTTCGTTCAGAGGGAAATAAATGAGCGAGACAACTATGCAACGCACGCAGGTGAGTCAGTGGGCCTTGCTTGCATCACAGGTTGTCTGCTGTCTTGTCACTAAATATAGCGGACGACTGAAGAAAAGTAAAAACGCGCGCGCCCGAAAGCGGGCGTCATTTGAGCGACATTATTTGGTATATGAAAACGGCGGCTCATGTGACAGTGCTAAACAGGAGCTCTGGAAAATCGGGGATGCACCCGCTTTTTGCGAAAATTCACTAGTCTCAGTGAAGACAAGATTCTTTAACATAGTATTACTGCGGATTTCTCTCGGCATCGGTGAGCCCCATTCAATAAGCGTTGTGAAATAAACAGCGGATAAAGACGCAGCCAAAAATAGAACAAGCTCCAGCGACAAGAGCTGACTGGTCGCAGTATTTTGAAATAAATAAATAAGCCAGAATTCGTAGCGTTGACGAATGATATTTCATTTTAACTGGTAAAAAACAGAACAGGGACCCGGACAAAGTAGAAGGCGGAAGACCAACATGGCGCTGACTTACAACGGAGCTTTAATGAATCTGACAACGCGTATAAAAACTAAATATGCCCGAATCAAAAGCGAAAAAGGGAAACAACACTTCAGAAGGACGACACGTGTTCCTAGAGTCCTCTGCGCGCGCTGCTGTTCTTCGATCTACAAAGAACCATGCTCTCCTTTACCGACAAGGCAAGTGACGGGGCACTAATACACTCTGACTCCACTTGTCCGATTGCACGCGCTTCTACAAGTCGTTTTCTACTCTGTCCGTGTCCCTGCGCTCTTTTATACCAGCCACAATTCGTGTTTCTGGAGATTCATCCCTCTTTAATCATGCTCTTATGTGAATCGTCTCCGATCTAGACCCGGTTTGATCGTAGAGGTAATGTCATCTTTTTGAGTTACATTTCTTGCTAGTAATGACAGTGCAGGCTTAAAAAATTGAATATTTTCTCCGACATGGATTGTGGATTAACGAGAAAGTGCTAAAATACCAATTGGAACTAAACAGAGGCAAACAAAATGCACGCTCAATCGTAAATATTCTAACAGTTGTATGCGTATTTAAACTGCATGGACTCTGGAGTTGTTCCAACTAGAAAGCATTTCCCAACTTTTAATAACATCAAGTTGCCGTGTGCCCCATTGCAGAGATTTGTAAACTAATAAAAAACAAGAAACCAAAGGGATTTCTTTTACAATAAGTTCGTCTGACATATTTGTAAGATAGTAGTTTGAAATAAAATAAAAAAGGCGCGTGGAATATTTTTTTTATATTACACCGTCATTATCCCTCCCTCGTCAGTAATGGTAACAAAGTATTGGTAAAAATTTACACTTAAAAGCCTATTAAACAAAATATATTTACTGGCTATATAAAACTTATGCAAGTCAAAGTGCCACGAGAACGTTATTTAAGACGTGGGCCAGGTGTGGCTCTTGGCATCAGAGCCAAATCTGATATATTCGCGGCGTTGGGAAGCCCCCAAATATCAAAATGACTCGAAAAAAAAATACTACTGCGCAGAGCGGTAGAAGGCGTAGAAAAGGAACGAATATAATAGTTCTGTTTAATAATGCAATGGATAATAGCATTATTAGGAAGTTTGTTTCAATAACTCGCATGTCAAAAGAAGTACAGAAGTGATTGATAATACGCGGCAGTTCTGTCTGGAAGCTGGAGACACAGAGTGGAAGATATTTATAAACGTCGCTGAATGCAACAAAACAAGCAAGCATCATAAACCTTGACAAGCGCCAGCTTGGCCAACCTGAAGTGTTCTAAATTTGAACTAAACCCATTCTAAGATAGATTTAGGTCACCAGTTTCGGTCATAATAAAAAAGGTTAATTTATAACAAACTATGCTAAAGAGGTTAACTTGCCTAGATTACAAATGAATTCATCCGCGGTAGGTTATACAAGAAAATATTTACAAGTTACAACCAATAAGTGTTTCAGTTCATTTCGTTATTTCAAGCATTAAGAATTGAAAGACTCTGGGGTTAATACGGTAGCTGTACAATGGCATGCGGCTTTATGGCAGTTTTCTGATAACGTGCATGTGCATACTAGGCGTCGGGATTGGCATCTTTCATAATCTGAACTAAAGTAACAACTGCAAGTTAAGTAGAATGCCGGTGTAGAAACTTCATGTCAAGTCGAGAACCTTCAGCAAAAGTCGTTAATTTTACTAGCGCTCCTCCCCAATTGTGTTAGAGCTTAATAACTTACGATAGAATCACAGTACTCATCAAATATGGACGGTAGAAGGTGTTAGAAAAGCCAGCATGTGCAGAAAGGAATCCAAAGCAGAAACCACTGGAAATGATTACAACATGGTTGCGGGGAAGCTCCTGTCAAACAGGCGGAAACCTCCTCCTCACGCCAACGTCAAGTGGGATTAGACTGCGCCGAATAGGGTTACGTGTCGCACATAACGGAGGTATCCAACGAGACATTCAACATCATGGGCCGTGCTAGATCCAGAGGGCGGCAAGACCATCGCTTGTACGACCCTCGGGGTCCCTGCCAGACCAGAGAGCGGTTCAATGAGAAGCGGCACCTGTAGCGTACTGTCCGCAGCTGCTAGGGAACAGTCTAAAGACAGCGGGGAGGGGCACCTGCCAGTGGCGTTGGCGGCCTGGACAGTGTCCATCGGCCAACGACGAGCGGCAGAGGGGCTCAAACGGCTGCACGGGCCCCCGCTCCGGAGGTCCGAGCCGGGGGCCAGTGTACCGGTCAGCATGGGCAGCTCACCTTGTGGTCCTTTCAGGCAAGCCGGAGCAATCCCATCAACCACACTCGCCAACAAAGACGCGCGCACTGGGAACCTCCCGTCGTGGCCACGTCTCGTGCCGCAGCCGACCCGGTCGACGGTTCTGGTCTTGGATTTAGGTTTGGCCAAAGGACGGCTTTTCTGCCTTAGGCCTAGTGAAGAAGCGCACAGCGACTGCCGCGGTGCCTGCCTCCTTGCCGCTTCGGGCCAGATTTGGAACCGGAGCAGCAAAAGCCTGGGGGTCTGGCGAATCCCGAGAGGGTCAAAGCGGAGGAAGGAAGAAGCAAAACAGAGCCGACCCTCGACGCTCCCGATGCAGGCTATTTTCCGACGCCCTGACATCAGCCTTACGTCGCAGCCCGGAGCGGGCTATTTTTGGTCGTGCCTCCCAGGCTGGGTCTTGCGTTTCATTCTGGGCGTATTTTAAGCAGCCAACAGAGTTCGGATCGTTCTCCGAGCTCACGGCCGGGCAGCTTGGCTGCTGCGCCGCCATTTGCAATGCCCCGTGCTACGCGGGCGGCGCCTCGGAAATAGCCGCCACCCGTGGACCCTTCCAATCTCGAGCCCCGACACCGAAAGGAGGGAACCATGTCGCGCGTCGCTTCAATTTCATCTTGCCACGCTCCCAGCGCAAAGTCCTTGAGAGGTGCGTCCACGGGTGAGCGGCGCGCGACGCGCCGCTGGACGCTTCGCTGCAGCGCACTTTTCTCCTGGTCGGTCTCCCAGGTGCCCTTCGATACCTGTGTATCCTACAGAGGCTTGACTGACACGGTCAACTGAACAGCTGAAGGACGTCACACTTGATCTCGACAAAGCCGAAGACTGTTTTAAAGATTGTGAATAACCTGTTTTACCTTTTCTTCTTTTTTTTTTAAGAAGAAAAAGGGGGGGGGGCAATATCTGTTTTTGTATTTGAACCCCCTCTACAACTTTGACCAACCATAAAATGGAGGGGGCACAAACCCGCTAGGGCAGTTCCCATTTCTTACCTTTATTCTCCAACTACCATGTCTGATTACACTGCGGCCGAAGGGTCCCTCTACCAATATGTAAGATGCCATTTCAAAGGGAAGTGAATCCCTCTTCGAATAATAACATCCGTGAGTTTTTTTTTTTTTCCTTTTGTGCGAGGGTGATGCAAAAATTGCCCGCACTCTGGCGGTAGGATTTATTTTAATCAACCTAATCAACATTTAAAAATAATATTTTATCGTAATCGCCCAGCGTTTTAATACATCTATATGTCAACATGCTTTCGTATTTTCTCATTAAAGAATGTTTTGGCTGAGCTATACTATAGCCACAAACACACCGCTGTCCTAACCTCTTTATCAGACGAGAATCTTCGTCAGATCATTTGCAAATCAAATCATTTGCAAAGCACATCATTTGCGAACGAGCCAAGGCAGATCCTATGCTGATTTGCAAATTATTTACCACATCCTCCATTGTCACTCGTCTATCCGACGGAATCAGTTTAGTGCGTGCAAGCTCACTATTGTCATCAATCGTGGATGTAGACGGGCGCCAGGCTCCTTCTTCGTGGCTGACACTGGTGCGACCTTCCTTAAATGTTTGTACTTATTTATTCAAACACACTTCTAAGGTAGCGAACTGGGCGAGTTGGTAAAAGTTATACATGATGAAAACAGCTCCAACAACGAAGACGAAGTGAAGAAACAAACACGACAGTACGGATCTTCGCGCTGTCGTGCTTGTTTCTTCCCTTCGTCTTCTTCGTTTGAACTTCTTTCATCATGTATAACACCTCTTCGCGACAATACCACCTTGTTCATATTACCCGCAGTCTTCGACAAATATCAGCACCAGACACATCCTCAGACCGCGAAAAACGAATAGTTGCACGCAGCCCTTCTTTCGTGCAAATCACAAGTAGGTAAGGCAGACACTGTTTCTCGCACCACAGCCACAAGTGAACTGAGGTAACAGGTTCAAACCTGCACAGCAGTGGCCGGAGAGGCGGCGACATCGTACGAAAAACGCTGATAGGACAATGCGGTGAACATAGGTTTTAGCATAGCCGGAGTGCGGATACATTTGTGATAACCTGGTATTCGACTATACGCTGTCTTCTCCTCGCCACGCGGATCGGGGAAAACAAGAAGCTTCATTGCGTTTCTCAAGCGCACACCACATATACCCTTATTCTATCCTTGGTCGGTTTATGCCCGGTCTGTAACTGTTGAATGCGTTCGAATGCGAAAGCCAAATGCCAGGCGCCGGCGTTCCGCGTTCGTAACGCGTTCGACAAGTACAGCGGAGACAAATGGAGCTAGCTTTAGACCTACCCACTAATTCTTCCAACCAGAGCTCGGCGTTCTGCCGTTCCTTTTGTCTCCTCCTCTCCCTCAGTTTCTCGACGCACACATAGTGTCTTCAGTTTTTTTGTTTTTTTTTACACAAAATGAAGTAGCAAAAGGCGGACGGGCACCTGTCAATGGCATATCAGGTAACCGCGTGGTGGTTTGTAGAACTTATCGCCTTCATGTTTATGAACGTAAAGGCAACATTCATAAACGTTACCACATTAATGTTTATAATGTCCAAAAGAAGAAAAAAATGGGAGTTCCTTTCCCCTTTGCATTCATCTATTATAAAATTAAAATCATGAAACTATTCTTATTTATTTATATGCGGAAGACCTCCCCAACAAGATTAACCGACTCTATAGACCTTCCAGCGCTTATCACCCAGGCGCAAAATGATGAGTCCCTAAGCTGTGGACTCATGCGTGGCGTCTCATATTTCGTGGAAGAGGGCAACTGCGCATGTTCATAACGCGTTTCCACAGCCCAGGAGACAAAGATGTCACCGCCCAGAAGGCGATTATTGGAAAGGCCTATGGCTGGAAAAATAATTATGTAAGCATATGAACATAAAAAATCAAATTGCAGAACAAAATACCGATGTGTACATGTCACGGACAAGTAAAAAAACACAAAGCCTACATTACCATTGCGGCAATATATTTGTTAACAGAGTGCAGAACTGACCTGTAACTCTACAACTGACACAAAAACTATAGGAGTCGACAACTTCCGAAAATTCCTGAGGACATCACCTTTAAGTTACGCTTACCACAAGTGCTCCTCCGTATAATATTTTTTTATGACACAATTATTGCGCATGTAATATTATTAAGCATGTAGTTTGACATGTATCTGGTGAGACAGGCGGAACATTTGCATGGCTATACATACTCTACATACTCTAGGCCAGGCACGTAGCCAGGGGAGGGCATGGGGCCCGCCCCCCCCCCCCGAAACTCTCCATTTTGCTGGGACCTCCTCTCCCCCTCCCCCTCATACAGCATTTTGTCGTGAACGGGCCCCCCCTCCCCCCCCCCGAAACAAAATCCTGCCTACGTGCCTGCTCTAGGCCAGGGGGTGTCTATTCCCTCTCATCTACACGCTAAAAACTAGTATACACTTAAGTGCGTAGAAAGGTCATTCCAGAGACTTACATTCATGCCTACACCGTTTCAGCACCCTTGCCTCAAATAATGCACCCTTCCTGATTTAAAAGTAGGATACTGTTTCCTGGAAGAGCCTTTATTTCTTGAAGGGTGCAAAAAAGGCGTGCAAAGGGGTGTGCAAAAGGTTGCTTCGGTGAAGTATGGAAAGGGGAGAACGTTTCCCGTTCCAGACATCTTTAGCTGGTGTTGTATTAGCAACTACGTCGAATTATTATTGCCTATGCTAACGCCTTTTGCTAAGAGATGATACGCGATATAAATATTGATGAGGAAAAAAACATTTATTATAATTTTCATTTTAGCTGAGGCAGACACAGGGTCGTCATTTAGGTGTCTTACCTGCTTCATTACATCCATTTTATTGTTTTTATGCGCGTGGCATATGGTGCGTGTTGACCTTTTGCTAAGAGATGATGCGCAATATAAATATTGACGAGCAAAAAAAAAAAAACAGTTATTATCACCTTTACTTTAGCTGAGGCAGCCACGGGGTCCTCATTCCGGCGTCTTGCGTGCATCGTTAGATCTCTTTTGTTGTTTGCATGCGCGTGGCATGTGTTGCTTATAAACTTGTGGCAGGTAAAAAAAAAAAATCTTAAAAGACTGCTAGCATCGCCAGTGCCCTGTTTTAGGGTGTCCACCAGCCCTCGAATGGTATTGTAGTTATAATACACCCTTAGGGTGTTATCACTGGGACAAACTGATTCAACCCTTAAGGGTGTCTACGTTTCAGTGTGTATGCAACCAAAGAAACAGTTACTAAAGAGAACAACACAAGCGTGCTTCGAGAGTGGCCGTGAGCAGGAAGTGGCATGAGATAGACAATGTTGAAGAGTAAATTTATTATTTCACTTAAAAAATCGCCATGTAAACATTTTTTTTAAATTAGTAATAGTCATGCACTTCTTTGTTTCTTCGCGCTGCTATTACCATTCAATGCTGCTGTTATCTTTAAAATAGCGCCCCCTTGCGCGTGTGAATGACACAGGACCGCTTTACAAGGGGCCTCGGTGACTCTGACACCCGCCCAGAGCAAATATCCGTGACGCAAACGAGAGAAAGAGAGCGAGAGAGAGAGAGAGAGAGAGATAGGAAGAGGGAACAAAAAGAAAGAGGAGGAAGAGAGATCGTCACTCTTCCAACGTCACTGCGTGTTTCTGGGGAGGTAAAAAAGCTCACTTCCGGAGGAGGCAGTTTCTGTCCCTGGCAGTCTCATCTCGGAATATTGTTATTAAATTTCGTGCGCAATTTCCAGAGGTTCGAGTCAGAATTGTATGTTTTTCAACGATGCCCAGACACTCATATTTGATGGAACTGACGCGTCAAGTAGCTAACAAGTGGCGGCTCTGGGATTATATCAGCATTATGTGCAGACACTATAATCGGCAGAACATGGCATATTCCTCTTGTGCCATGCTACGTGGGTGTGCCCAAAGTCCAACCCGGCTTCTTTACCTGAGGAAAAATTTTGTCGTTAATGCCTGTTGCAACTTCTCTAGTATAAGTAGCCTTTTACGCAGACGACTTGCATTGTTGTTTCTGCTAATAGCATTCGGTAAAAATATATAAAGCAAACATCGTTTTTTAATTAAAATTTCATGTAACCTGCACAAAATGTTTCATGAACACAAGTAGTAACCATCGCACGATATTCATTATAAAAAGCAACCAAGGTAAACTTCAACAGCCAAGTCCCTAGTGGCGTATGGCGCATGTCACTGGTAATGCGCAGCATGAAGAGATTTGTCGCAATCTGCCTACATGTTTACGTACCTATAGTCATTTGGCATTACATTTTTTTCAGTCGGGTACAAGTTGTGACTGCACGCGCGTATCTACGGGGAAAAAATCATGGTGAAGTCTGGCGTCGCAGTATTGTACAGTATACCACCGAGAGTAACCGCGCATTCACAAAGCAGAAAAAAAGATTTCAACAATCTTGGAACAATGAAATTGCCCTAGTCCACGAACCATTAAACCCTCAGTAAAGTGAGCATGCACAGGAAATAAAGCGAAAGGGACTACAAACCAGAGGGGTATACGAAAACAAAAACTTTGGTTGGGGCTAGTTGGTGCATATCGATTAAAAGGTGAAAAGGCGCAAACTGAAAGAGGACGAAAAAAGACACACGTACGACAAGGACAAGCGCCAGCTTGTCATACGTGTGTCTTTTTTGTCCTGTTTAGGTTTTCGCCTTTTAGCCTTTTAATTGTCTACGAGAAGCTGGTAGAAAAGATAGTATAGATAAAAGCCGAAGTTTTCACGAAGAGACCTATACAGCTCTTTTTTCTGACGGCATATTATCCTTTGTGACATGACTATGCTATATTGTGTTTGAAAGACAGGATGGTGGGTGGAAGGGTGGATGCGAATTTCCTCGCCACTTTCGCTGTCGATTAGGAAATGGGGGTGTTTTTTTTTTTTTTTTTTGCTGTGTGTGTATTTGTTTACTTCGAATATGCACACCGAAAAAAGGGGATATTCTTATACCCCCTGTTATATATGTTATATATAAGCAAGAATATAAGAATAGTTCGGCGTATAGCGCACTGACGTTGAACCGACGGTACCTGCTTTCACGAGCTACTTGATAATCGAGTTGTACAACTTATTAAAATAGCCATTGTACATACCTGTGACTGACTTTAAAAAAAAAGTAATCGGGGTTTCTTGGACCTACTGCAAAACCTCAGTGTTGTTGTTGTTTTTTGTTCCAGTCTTTGATACGTACTCTATAGCTGTTTAATATATTATATCGTACCGTCATCAAGCCTCTCGTAAAAGTTTGGGCAGTCAGTTCGACGTCACTGCGTTGTAGGTCGAACTACAGTTTTGGGGTGTATTATATGTGACAAGGAGTGTAATGGCTACACTATTTTTTTAGAGTGTAGTTCAAATCAAGGTAAAGAGCAAGTAATATTTTTAGTTATAAAACAAGATTTGTATGATTAAACTATATCATATTTTTAATATATATACCGGGTGTTATTTTTATTCGAAACAGATTTATTTAAAAAAAGCCGTGAAAGCTACACTTATGCTGCTTGTGGAGGTGAGTTATACGGCCAGGGGGACCTATTATAGGGGGCTAATCGTAACGATCGATTGGTCAATTAATTAAAATTCGTTAATTAACTTTTTAATTAATTAAAATAGACATATGGTTCCAATTAGAAACTTGCACAGCGTCACCGAAAACCACTAAATCAGTCATTTTCAGTAATACTTGGAGCGCGTGACAAGCGTAGTAGTGCACTAAAGTTAGCCACTCGTGGAGCAGGTACAAAGCAAGCGGTTGCGATAAGGCGCTCGAGCAATTTTTACGTCTCTTATCTAGCCCCAGCTTTGTACCTGCTCCACGAGTGGTAACTTTAGTACAATACTACGCTTCTCACGCGCTCAAAGTCTTTCTGAAAATGACTGATTTGGTGGTTTTCGATGACGCTGAGAAAGTTTCTAATTGGAACCATATGTTCTATTTTCATTAATTAAAAAGTTAATGAACGAATTTTAATTAATTGACCAATTGATCGTTACGATTAGCCCCTATAATATGTCCCCTGGCCGTATAACTCACTTCCACAAGCAGCATAAGTGTAACTTTCACGGCTTTTTTTAAATAAATCTGTTTCGAATAAAAAATAACACCCGGTATAAGCTACATGCTATTTTAATCGATTCATTCCAAAATGATGTTTCTTTGTCACTAATGTATTTTTAGACACAGCATACTCATTTCTAAATGCACCCAGCTCCAGAAAACAACGTGGAAGGAGCAATTCGATCACTGTGAAATAAATTAGGTCGTACAGTACAGTTTCGATGAAGAACTCTTCATCATTGAGCAGAACCACGCCATACCTGTTGTTCGAATAGGGACTGCTGGATGTCTTTATAGGTTCCTTGTTTGCCACAGTAAGCGATAAGAAATCAAAAGATTGGCACCGAGTGCGCTACAGAGTAGTGATGGCACCGAACTGCTGACGAACTCACGCCACTGAGGCCGATTTTTTTTATTATTATTTCTTCCTTCGAGAACTTCCATCGTAGTTTTTCGTCAATTTCTTGCACGTGGTGCCCCACTGCGATCATTGCGTTTTTGGCCGGTTGCAGACAAAACATGAACAGTCTGCCACACGGAAAGTGCAAAGCAAGAATATGAAAGCGAACTCCATGCCAGTGACGGATAAGACAATGGCCTTGGAACACGAGTGCAGTTTGCGGGTTTTGGTTGCAAAATGCGCAAGGCGGTGGTATCGAATCTGTTCGAGGAAGTCAGCCTCATTTAACACAAAGTGGGCATATAGCGATCAATGTAAGAACAAGATTTTGAGGAGAGCAAGTCGTCTGCTTCTGGCGCAGGAGTTGCGGCGATGTCAGAACGACGCCGAGGTCTGATTGGCTATGTTTGGAAAGATAGTGGGTAGGTCTCAATGCTAGATGCCTTGAGGTCTACCCACTATTTTTTCCAATCAGCCAATAAGAGCTCGGCGTTCTGACATCATCGCAACCCTGTCCATGATGCAGACGAACTTGCGCTCCGGATACGTACAACTCGGTCTGCTTGTTTGCATATCTATTTCTCTCTTAGTGACGGTTTTTCGGTCTGCGCGTGCGCGTGTGTGAATGTGTCCGCACGTCTACTCTTACTTGCTTTTAGTTTTCACGTTCTGTTTGCTTTCAATGGACTCTTTTTCAAAAGAGCGCGCCATACAGAAGCTGCTGCGCCAAATTCCCGAGTCTCCCATTGTTCGGGCATGCGTACTGTGAGCATGCATTGGACACGAGTGTTACGTCAGCGCTCGACGTGGACTCGGATCCAGTGAGACACTTCGTGCCCAAGAAATGGCCGCTGCCATTGTTGCTTGATGGGTTGTTGAAAAGGGTCTACATTGGACAGCGTGTGGTGGACAAATGAAGTGAAAGACATATATATGCCTCCGAGCGCCCACCGGAAATCTCTGCGGCGATTTTGTTTTTGCCTCGAAGCATTCTTTTTCCTCATCACCCCATTGGACATATTTCTTGCCTAATGATTGTTTTCTTTGATCAAAACTAATTTTGCACGTAAAAAGCAAATGACAGTCGCTGAAAAGGTAAAAAAAAAAGCGGTTTTCGAGCTTAATTTTACTCGAAAGGTCTGTTTTAAATTATCATTATCACTGTGATTGAAATCATCTCGGTTTTAATCTTCCGCCTTGGCTCAAATGCACCACCCTTGGCAACAACGTGGGACACGGAAATGGGTGTATTTACCTGATCATCCCCTGGGCCCAGTTTGTTTACCTGAGTTTTACTGTGTTTGTTGGGAACTACAGCAATTGTTTTATAATTATCAGTCGTTGCAAGAATTGACACATTAATTAGAGCGTGCGGCAAAATCTCTCTCCAAACTACTGCAGTATAGTATTAAATAAAAAAATCAGTCGATTGAAGCAATATAAGTATTTTGATGCAACCCTCTCCATAAATGTTGAAAGGGCGTGCAGCTTACGCATTGGCAATAATGTGCTCAAAGAACTCAAGAGGTCAGGAAAGGAATTGGCCGCTCAAATTCACTTGCTTCCTACACTGACCGCCCTTTTTGTGAGTTAGTGTTAGCTAGCGTGGCTTCCACCATTTCCACAGCCAGTACCAACTCACTCTAAAAAAAATCCCGTGCGTCTACTTTCCCGCACAACACTCGGAGAGCCGATTAGCGCAACTTACGGAGGCTGTTCAGCGAATGGCGATGCCGAAACATATGTTTAGACCAAAAAGCGCACTCTGAGTTGTGACATTAAGCAATGCAAAACGTCATGCTACCATTGCTTAATGTCACAACTCAAGAATGCGTTTTTTGGTCTAAACATATGTTTCGGCATCGTCATTCGCTGAACGGCCTCCGTAAGTTGCGCTGATACGGGTTGTGCGGGAAGGTTGTGCGGTTGTGCGTCCCAGGGTTGTGCGGGAAAGAAGACACACAGGCTTTTTTAGAGTGTAGCTAGTACCAACTAGCACCGTTTTAAACACTTTTGTTGCAGCCAACACTGCTGTAAGAGCCCGGGTGAAAAAACAATACTTTTTTTATATAAATCAAACACGAATGTCATTTGTTCAATATTTTTTTAAATTTTTTATTACAATCAGATTGATCTGATGTCAATATAATTTAAGTCACTTTTTTCAATTTATCTTTTTACATTTTATGTTATTTGAATTATTAAATAATTGATCTAAAAATCAATTATTCGTGAAAAGCAGTTAATTCTAAATTATCGAAGCACAACTCTTTGACGCATTCTTAATGGATGTACAGTCGCCGCGGGAGTTAATAGCTCCACGCGAGCGCGCGTCTTTTCCGAGGGGCGCTTGACTGGTGGCTTGCGATAGAACTAGATATGACGTCAGGGCGAGTCCATGCAGAGTGAACGGGGAAGCCGTCTCAATTCAAGGGAATCGTTGTTATCATTCGCCTGCAGGGTGCGTAGTTCGAATGAGAATGGGAGATGATTCCGCAGAGTCATCTCCCATTTTCATTCGAACTACGCTCACGCCCCCCCCCCCCCCGCAGATGATAACAAAGGTTCCCTTGAATTGAGACGGCTCCCCGTCCACTCCGCATGGACTCGCCCTGACGTCATCTTCTAGTTCTATCGCAAGCCACCAGTCAAGCGCCCTCAGAAAACACGCGCGCTCGCGTGGAGCTATTAACTCCGCGGCGACTGTACTACACCACTCTGTATTCTGCCAAGTAGGGGCAGACTTATTTGTGTCTGAAGCGTTTGTGAATTTGCATTCTAAGAAATGCCTGTGCGTCTTTTTACTCGAAAAACACTCGAAGAGCCAATCTCTGCGATCTACGAAATCAACTCAGCGAATGATGAGGCGGAACATCTGTTTAGACCTTAAGATTAAGTCTGCGCTGTGGCATTACGCAATGCAAAGCGTCATGCTCGCATTGCGTAATGCCACAGCGCAGACTTAATTTTGAGGTCTAAACGGATGTTCCGCCTCATCATTCGCTGAGCTGATTTCGTAGATCGCAGAGATTAGCTCTTTGAGTGTTTTGCGGGTAAATAGACGCGCAGGTACTTCTTAGAGTGTTCCTTAATTTTTCTAATGCACGAACATACCCAAATATGAACCACCACTTGAGATAAATATTGACATCTTGTTAAAACAACCTACACCTGATGGAAGTATGAGAATGACCGGTGCCACACAAACATTCCCACAAAGCAGCGCAGATCACTATGAAATTCTGCCGAGTCAGAAAACGTCAGTGCCTGTTGCCAATGAAGCAAAGTTATCCTAGCCAGCATCATCCGAATGCCGCACGTTTGAAATTCACCGAAGAGAAATAATTATAACACTAAAGTGACAAGCAGATGCATTCTACAATAAAAAAAGGCTGTGCGTCTATTTTCCCGCAAAACACTCGCAGAGCCAATCACCGCACCTAGGGATGCAGCTGAGCGAATGACGATGCCGAAACATGTGTTTAGACCAAAAACGCAGTCAGAGTTGTGACATTAAAGGATACTTCAACGAAATTTGAAATATTCCTGTCGTGTTCAAAAATAGGTTGAATATGATCCACAATATCCGTAAATGACAATCGCACGTTTGTATTTTGAGCCTGGTGGCTGTATTTTTCGTTATAAACGGCCCACTCTGGCAAGCGCTCGGAGAAGGCCCAGCGGAGACCATGTGACATCCAACGCAGTCGTTACGTAGGTCGTCTCGGGACGAGCAAAGCTACGGCGAGGCTGACGTCGAGAGGATGGCCTAGTCGTTCCAGCCACCGAAGCGGCTGCTTTTGTACGAATTTTGAGTGACGGGTTAATCTTCTATAATCTTGCAGGGGGACAATAGCGACTTCTGCGACACACAAAAGGCATTCTCGGGAAGAGGGGAGTTCGTCCTTCCCCTCTTCTATCGTCGTGGCCGGAGGCGAGACACTCACCGTCACTAGCTGTCAAGGTTCCTAGACGGGCATTACAAACGAGGCGTTAGCGACATCCACCAGGAAAGCGCAGTCTGAGTTGTGAAATTAAGCAACGCAAGCGTAGTGTCTTGCATTGCTTAATGTCGCAACTCAGACTGTGTTTTTTTGGTCTAAACATAAGTTTCCCCATCGTCATTCGCTGAGCTGCCTCCGTAAGTTGCGGTGATTGGCTCTAAGAGCGTTGTGTGGGAAAGTAGACGCAGGGGCTTTTTTTAGAGTGTAGCGTTGGTAGGCACAATTGGACTTAAGATGAAACGGGGAATGAAGAAAACTCGATCATTCGCTCCGAAACCCGGAACCATGTCTTCTTTGTCCCAATATAGTTCTGTGCAGCGTTGCGGGAGGCATGGTCAGGAGCGCGTGGTTTAGAAAGCGTTTTCGTTCTGTAAACACGTGTACTCGTACTAACAAAGAATTTTTCAAGCTAAGCGGCTACATTCTCGATCGCCTCTGTCTTTGACTGCGCTGTACATTACCTGTGAAATGGAGTAAAGACAGAGGGCGTGCGAATAGTAGCTCGAATTGAATAGCCCTAAATAATTCATACACGCTCAATCTCTGTTGCGATTATATAACAAATAAGAGCGCTCGTAGCGAATATATTCGCCACAAGAGTGGTGAAAGGTCGGCTCCCACAAACCTGCATTCGCTTCGAATATATCTACGCGGAGAGCAAGTTCGTCTGCTTCTTCCACAGGGGTTGCGATGATGTCAGAACGCCAAACTCTTATTGGCTGATTGAAGAAAAAAAAGATGGTGGGCAGAGCTCAAGGCATCTAGCATTGAGGTCTACCCACTATTTCTTTTCAATCAGCCAATAAGGGCTCGGCGTCGTTCTGACGTCACCGCAACTCCTGCGCAAAAAGCAGACGACTTGCTCTCCGCATAGCCTTCCCGGTACAAGGAAGAGTCACGGCATACCGGTTCTTTTTACAATGTTGAAGCTGGAAGCAGTATTCGTACTCGTACACCCCTAGTAAAAATTGAAATACGAGAAGACTCGTACGAATTGACTCAAGCAATCCAGAGTCTGCAGGGACAGTGTACTTGGAAACGAACAAACCTGGGTCGTCCTGTGATTAGTGATCTCTTCGTCATCAAAGCCGCGTGTGGTGAAAAGAGTGGCGGCTAAACGGAGAATACGAAGCGACTTTCGGGACTTGGAGAAGACTGCAGCGAGAGAGCCATCGTTCTTTTTTCCACGAGCCCCCGCCGTCTTGGAAGAGCTCCAGAGGAATGTGCTTTGGCCCATTACCCTCGGCGCTCCAGCATCCCGGTCCTGCTCACGTAACACTTCACCTTGCGAAAATCAGAATGCACTCTTCCGAGTTTAATTCTCAGTCCGTCGGAGCCCAGTGCACGTCTACGATTTCCTATAGCTAGCTTCCTCGTAGGAATATTTGCACGGTGCCACGAGAAGGTCAGAATTTGTTAACAGGAAGACGTTCGCCGCTCTCTACTCTAAAAAATGCCTGCGCGTCTACTTAGCCGCAAAACACTCAATAAGCCAATCTCTGCGATCTACGAAATCAGCTCAGCGAACGATGAGGCGGAACATCCAGTTAGGCCTAAAAATGAAGTCTGCGCTGTGGCACTACGCAATGCAAAGCGTCATGCTTGAATTGCGTAATGCCACAGTGCATACCTGATTTCGAGGTCAAAACAGATGTACAGCCTCGTCATTCACTGAGCTGATTTGGTAGATAGCAGAGATTGGCTCTTCGAGTGTTTTTCGTGTAAATAGACGCGCAGGCATTTCTTAGAGTGTACTGCCATCGTCCCTCATCAGGCGCACCCAGACAAAGGAAAGGCGCGAACCACGAGAGTATGATCCCATTTTTCGAGAGTGCCTTCCACAAGACTGAGTAACGCCAGTGTTTCGGGGAGCGCCTACTATGTTGCACCAGCCCCACAGAGCGGCCATCTTTCGCAAGTTACATCTATAATACCACCGTCACCATAACTGATTAAACCTAGTACAATCATCATTAAAAAAAAAAGAACTGAGACAAGAAAATAAAATAAGACAGGAGAGGGTTCAGGGAGATCTTGTCCTCTTCGTATCAGTCTCCTGTTTTGCCTTGTACTTTTTATGCCTGCAGTTTTTATACACACTATCGGTTGTTGTTGTTGTTGTTTTCAATGTAAAAACGCCCCGCAACTTTAATAGTTTTTTCTTTTTATATGTGTTAACCTGGGGCTACACGACTTCATGGTAACAATGAAAGGTTTGTGGAAAAAGGTGAACACACTCTAGAATCCAAGGGCTCTGTTCTGAAGACACTGACACCACAAAGTGCAAAGGTGGGGAAACGGGCTTGACCAGGTGCCACAGTACCGGGGCGTCGTTGGATGTAAGCGTTGCACGGTTATCAAGTTGCAAGGTCAGAGGCTTCAAGAGATCATAACCTTCTGCAGTGAATCAATGTTGTCTACCAGCAGCTCGTAGATAAGACTAAAGGCCCATTCGCCCATTCACACAGGAGTGTATGCTTACGTTTGCCTACGTTTGGCCATATTGGGTCTCCGAAACATCCTGACTTCATTAGTCTCATGCAAAGGTACTTCTTTAATTGGTTGCCACGGTTCATGCGAAGCAGGGATGTCCCGGTAACTCTCGACATAAGCAGACGCAAGCTCCACTAACATAACGCAACGTCAGCAAACGGTATTAAGCGTGTTTCCTCTACCAAGACGCCCACATATGTTGTGCAAACGCGAGTGAAAGTGGGGCACGAGCCCCTCGTGAATACGCCGGTGAATTGTCACGCGTTAAGTGGGCAGAGTGCGGCAATGCAATTGTGTCTGAGTCACCGGCCTTGTAACCGGGCTTTAAGCCTGAAACAGATGTGAGCAAGAATCGCGTCGCGTCGCGTCGCCAAACGGCGTAACCAGAGGAACGCTATCACGTGGCCCAATGCCGTGCCGTCCCTTGATAGCTCCAGCGACGGTTGCTATGGTTACGCTACTGGCAACGCGTTGCGACGCAATTTTTGCTCACGTGTATTTCAGTCTTTAGTGTCTGAAGGTCACGCAAATACCCCAACGAACGACAGTAGCAAGATAGCGTTATAAGTGAAAAAAATAACATCTGCGCAGAGACAGCGAAAAGCAGTGATTCAGCTTCAATCGAATTTGGAGTCAGCATGTAGAGACTTCGTATTCTTCCATCCTTTTTTGTAAAATTATAGCCTATTGTGTGCACGAAACAGCGCCCAAGCGATTTATGTGTGTTCCAGAAACTAGAATACTGTATCAACTCAGGGAATAGTAAGACCGTTTAAGAACGGCGTCGCGCAAAAGTTGCCGCACAGCACGCGGATCGCTGATTGCTACGATCTCCAGAAGGAGCCAAAGGAGTGGCAAAGGCCGGCAGAAATACTGAAACGAACATCACAGCTCACAGAGTCTACAACACAAACGAAACTTTTCAGTTCTAAACACTCACAAAAAAAGAACCTGTCATATTTTGGAACATAAACACATCCTCCGAAAAACAAAAACAAAAAAGACCATTCGCTACTCATAGTATACTGGTTATTATACGCAATTCTTAGCCGAAAGTTTCCCCTAAAAAAATACGAAACCACTCCGCTCTATTTGGACCCGGAACATTCTTGCAGACCAAACCACCAAACTGACAACCACCTCTAAATATAACGAAGGGACTTCGTGTCCCTTCCATTTTAGTTATCACAAATACGCTAAATACAACCCTTCGGCCAAACTTTGATACTTCGCTCGACTGCTATGAACGATCTCCCTCCCTGTTCTAAAAATATACACACACACACGTATATGACCCAACCGCAAAGGGATGGGGAGACGCAAAAATCAAAGAAGAGGTTTGCAGTGATGCCTTATTATGATGCAGTTTCAGACATTCCAAACGGTTGTGCAAAAAGGTTTCGCGTGGATGTAGTCTCCAGTATACGGACATCAAGTTGAGTGATCTTACCCTTTCCAAAGAGAGAGTAAGGGGGCCAAAAAGCTTATAAAGAAAAATCAATACCTTTTCATAACGGAGTGGTGTATGAAATATTCTAGTATACGGTTTAGAATATGTGCGGACAGACGTCTAGGTGCCTGAACGAGAAACTCGTACAACATAAAAGGAACGTGAAAGCCAAAGCGCCCGATCGGCAGATAGCAAAACATCTCGAAGAATGCATGAAGTCCACGGCACAGTGGTCGGAGACAGATGTGCTACACAGAGGCGTTGGTATCCTGAAATTAATATACCACGAAATTATTGAGTTCAGGTTGCAGAAAAAAATCAAGATGATCGAAATCGTGATTTAAGCCACACCAATTTCACTGTGATGACTTTCCACACGAACACCTTTTATACAAAAATAATTTCCCGCAAAGCTAATGCCATAAATACGCTTTTATTGTTGTTTGTCTGTAATTTGATGTCGTCCATGTAAAGTTATTTTGTTTTTAATTAAAAAACAACATCAGGGGAATAAAAAATTATAACAGGCTCGACATGAGCAAAACGCGGTGCGCTTCTGAGCTAATCAGAGAGGTAAGCTTTGTTTCTATCTTTCACTTGTTTCGTTCATTACTTGGCATCTTATTGAAGCATATCAGAATGCGAAGGAAACAAACAAAAACGTGTATGCGTGCGCACACACGCACACAGAGCGACAAAGGAAGTGACTGACAGGGACAGGCACAGAGATATTATGGTATGTGTAAGGTTGATCTTACATCGGTCAGTGTAAGTATATACGTTTTGTCTTACACGAGCCTGCCACTTTTTTCATGAAATCATGCCACCACGTTGTGAACTTTAAAACCTAAAGATAAAGACACTGCCGTTAAGCAACTCTCGAACTATGCTCGAGTTCAGAGACCATACATTTCGTCGTTAAAGTTTTTTGTGCGTGCGTGCGTGCGCGCGTGCGTGTGCGTGTGCGTGTGCGTGTGCGTGTGTGTGTGTGTGTGTGCGTGCGCGCGCGCGTGTGTGTGTGTGTGTGTGTGTGTGTGTGTGTGTGTGTGTGTGTGTGTGTGTGTGTGTGTGTGTGTGTGTGTGTGTGTGTGTGTGTGTGTGTGTGTGTGTGTGTGTGTGTGTGTGTGTGTGTGTGTGTGTGTGTGCGTGTGTGTGTGCGTGTGCGTGCGTGTGCGCGCGTGCGTTGCGTTTGCTTTCCACTTTTGGTGTGACTGAGGGAGCTTTAGGTAATACTTTGTAACCGGCCTCAGAAACAATGGCAACAGTGGCACCACCGTGTGCAAGAAGCTGAAAGAAAACAATCTGGCGGGAAGGAGCTGTTTCCTGACCATTTTCATATATAGTTCGGAGATATTTTTATTTCGTTTTGCTGAAATATTACCGCAAATAAAGCTTTCTAAAAAAATACAAATATAGTTCATTTTGTTCTGGTATGGCGTGGTGTATATCAAGAAAACAGCTTTTTTTAAATCCGCACTTTACGATATAATTAAATTTACAGTGAATCTTTTTTTCTACGCTGTTTTCAGTGATTGAGCGAATTCCCGTGCTCAAAAACACTAGTGAAAAGCATACGACTTTTGTTGGTAAAGTGATATAAATAATGTGTACATCAGATTTATACTTTATTTAAACTTACATAATAAAATTGATTTTTTCGATGTCTTAAAATTATAATTTCTTTCTTTTTATTGAGACGTACTAGTTATCTTGCATTAATTTGTTAATAAAAAAACAATGGGCCTTTTTCCAGTAACGAGCGCCGTCTACAGAGTTTTCTTCGAACTACAAATGATGGGCAGTCCAACTTGCCTCCGTCCGTCAGAATACATTGGCATCGTGCTGTTGCATTGATCTGTCGCATTTTATGCCCCTACTAGCGTAACTAAAGCAAGAATGGCCAAAAAAGACGAAATACGCGCAAAGATAGGTGCTGAATACGTTGGTCGACCGGAACTTTGCCTTGCAAAAATGGCGACAGCGGGAAGCAAGGCCGGGGAGGGGGGGGGGGCGTACTTATGCGCTGAAGCTTACTGAAAAAAATGTCTATTCCGGCGTTTTGTCTTGCAGTCACCTACTGCATAACGGCAACTCCATATGTGAAGAAAGGCGATTTCCACGTCCGAAAGGAGGCTGATCAGAAAACGAAAACACACCACCTAAACTGCCATACTCAACCGTCGGTTGTCCAGTGATTCTAAGTATCAATGTATTTTTATTTATATTCACATTTGTCGCGTTTTGTACCGTCCGAATCTTTCTTCGTGGAGTACAGCCTGCAGCCATACTGGTCCGGAAATATCATCGACACGTATGATGGGGACGAAACGTCTTTGGAGGGCATCCTTCCACCGAAATCGGCACTGCATACCCGTGAGTGTAGGATGGTTTTTCAGTTCGTCCCATCGACACTAACATATCTACGCGCTACTGGCACAAAAACAAACACAGCGCAGAAAGCGGCAGTGTAGGATATGTCAGCTGTGCCGATGCGTGGCAGACATGGACGGGAGACCAAATTTCTTGCATCGTACGACACGGATCCATCGTTGCCGCTGCCCCATAAAACAACCGCGAGTTGAAAGACTATAAAACTTCGTCCCCACGAGACACGACGCATAACCATTGCAGCACTTAACGACGTAGCAGCTCGTGCTGCCAACCCAGCGCAACCGCACCGCTCAACTTTAATGCATACTAGTGTACGCGAAGTGGTTTCGTTTCGTTAGGGTTCTCATTGCCTACCTTCGGTAACGGCCGCGCGGCGGCCCGCCGGTCGCGTCGCAGGAGTGTATAGGCATATTTGTTTCTTGGTCACTCTACCAAGACTTTTCTGCGACAATATATATAGATGTATGCAGCCGTAGAGGTGTTTTTTGTTTTGTTTTGATTTGGTCACATGTATGTGTGTGTATTTGTAAGGGGGGGGGAAGCGGGGGAAAGGGGGGGGAGAGAGAGCGGTATAGCAGTCCAGCGATGTATCAAAGTTTGGCCGAAGGGTCCTACTTAGCGTAGTGGTGTTAAGTAAAATGGAAGGGGCATACTGTCCCTTCGTTATATTTGAAGGCGGCTGTCAGTTTTGGTGGCTTGTCCTGCAAGGGCGTTCCGGGACCAAATATAGCAGAGTTATTTTGTGTGTCATGGTGAACTCCGCTCGCAGATCTCGAGCGCTCCAAAAGCGCTCCATTTGGAGCTCGCATATTGCGCTCGTAGAACTGGCTCGAGTTGGTCATCTTCCGCTTATAGATCTCTGGCAGTGCCCGCACCGTGGAGCGCCTCCAACTCCGCCGCACTTGATCCGTGAAATTTCAGAGATCTTGGCTGAAGTTGACAGAAGCGCGTACGTTATTTCCTTTAACTCAGCGGTGCGCATGCGCGACGAGGTCGCCGGACCGCCGTTGAGTTGGATTTGTTCGGATGCGTCGGTTGTTTACGCGGGATTGGGACGGCTCGAACGCTTCTACCTCGCGTAGATCGCGTAGACTAAAGCCGGGACTGGGCGTGGCAAAGCGTAAGCGCTGACATCTGTGATCGTGAGAGGAAGACCGAGAAAAAGAACGACAGAAAATACGAAGGAGGCAGACGCAAGGTTAGGCGTGTTCATTTTGCAGCCAATGATTATTTACCTTTTTACACTGCATGCCACCGCCGTTTTCTCGTGCAGTAAAGCAAGAGCAGATTAGTCAACGACCGTGCAAGTGTTGGTTTGTTACCTCTTTGTATTTATTAAAATCTTACCAGCAATCTGAACTCCGCAAATGGCGATCGCTGTGCGTGCCCTGCCGCTTTCAGGCGGCCGAAAGGTATGTGACGGTGGCGAACGCGGACGTCTTCCTCGTTATTTTTGACACGGGCTCTGTGGTAGGGATATGTTCGCCCGGCCTGTGTCGCGTGTTATTTCTGCAGCTAAACAGTGACAGTTGTGACTGTTCGTAGGAAAGCTCAGTCAGCTGAGGCGTTGGTCGGCTTGTGAAGTTCGAGCAGCGGCCATTATGAAGGGTCGACCGTCTCGGGCGGGTTGCTCCAAAAATGCGAGTTCATCTTCCGGTTGTCGATTTGGAGTGGGTCGCACGGAGCGGAAATTTGCCTCTCTCGCGGATTTTGGAAAGCGCTCCGGATCTACCAGTGGAATTAACCATTAAGCGCAGTTCACACACTTGCAACCGAGTAGGTCGGAGAGAGACAAGACCGGGTTTTAAGACTCTTACGACGCCTTGGGACCGGATGCGCTGCTGCGCAGCTGGTCCTAAGACGTCGTAAGAGGCTTAAAAACCGGTCTTGTCTCTCTCCGTCCTACTCGGTTGCAAGTGTGTGAACGGGCCTTTAGGGAAGCAACTTTCGGTTCAGATTTGTGTGCAGCCGTTAGAATAGCAGAAACTAATAAACGAATTTCTTTCTCATGAGTATGGTTTTAAAAAGTAGGGCAGGTAATTTGTTGTATGGTGGTTTGTGTTTGGAACTGAAGCTTTTTGCTTATGTGGTATTTGGATGGCGGCCTTGATAATGATGTATATAGGGAGAGGATACTGAATAAACGAGTCAGCTGAATTTGAGACGATGTATTCTGGTTGCTTTCCGTATCTTCGACCGAGTATCAGCAGTTTGACAATAATAATAATAAATTTTCACCAGCCTGCCCGCGCCATCGCTGTATTACCTGAATAGTGTAGCTTTACTACCAAACACATTTTTGAGTCCCGTCATTACCCCGAATCATCTGGTAGATTCCAATGACCCGCTATTCGTGTGCGCTGTCGGCTACGCAGACGCGTGGGTTTTGTTCATCGACACTTCGGTTACCGTTTGAGTAAATACGGGGGGCCATAAACTCAGCGAGCCTGTCTTGTCAATACGCCTCAAAGAAATGAGAACGCGGCTGGAATCGAAAGCTCTGCGAGTGTGGAGACCACGGGCCGCGCTGTTTACAGTTCCGTCGCCACGTTCTCTTCCCGAGACACCGTCGCCGCTTTATTTTGGGAGAGCCTTTGACTTTGAGTTGCACTCCGTCGCCAGTCGCGACTTGGCGCAGCTTCTTCGCTGACGAGGGGAGGAAATGCTTAAATGTATGTCGCCTGCCAACGGAGCGTTGGAGGAAAAATAGACAGAGCTAACGTGAAACCGAATGTCATCGACGAATTGCTCCGTGAGCTATGGGATGGGTTCCGTTTATTCCAAAGCGAGCACAGGAAGGTGCTTGGAAAGTTTCTGGGACTCTTGGGAAGACACCAGATGGCGCGTGCGACTGCGATGGAAAAAAGAGGAGGCGGAGAGCGCTTCTAGAATAACGCCTCTGCCTCAGTCTGGATATTCTAATGTTTCTAGGTGCCTCTACAACAAACGAAAGTGTCACTTTAGGCTGTGTTTTACGTTCTAAACTAATTGGGGGCAGAAAACGGCGCAAACTATATTGTGGAAATATTTCAAGATCACGAATTATCATCGGCATGTGGTTTCACTTTATGTGGCGCGGTGCTTCCGCCGAAAAGCCCAATATGATGCGGGGTACGACTGTGTGCACATCGATGTTTCAAAAAGTTCTCTTTTCTTTTTGCCCTTCTCGGTGCAAACCTATCTGCGTGCATGCGCGGGGATGCAAAACCGCGTAGAGCAATGGGAACCTTCTATCATCTTCCAGACGTTTGCCGCGTTGGTTTTGAAATTGTTAGAACTGTCGAATACTCCAGTGAGGTTCGATGCGCTAGGGCGATAAATTATTCACCACTTTTCTCCTGTCGCGTGGCTCAGCTTGAGATTCAGTGAGCAGTGAGCACCGATCACCGTCAGCTTCTGCATTGCAGCTTCTCCGCGCAACTCCCACGAGTTAGGAAAAGCACGCTTCCCAGGCGGCATATCACGCGAGTGTCGAGCATCAATTTGTTTTATCTGCCGTCCACACTCCTGCGCTGCACTTCAAACCAAAAAGTTATGCGTGGATAGTACCATTAAAATTCATGTCTAAATAAAGACTTTTTTTTTTTTTTTTTTAGTAAAGACAGACACGGAAATATAGAATAAAATTAGTATGAAAAAAATCGCGTACGTAGGGAATCATATCAGCCTGAACGTTGACTGTTCGTTCTCTCTGCGTCACTCACTGCACTGCCACCTTTTTTTCTTTTTTTTTTACAACACAGCGTCGATTCGTTTTGTGTTGTGCATGTATGTGCGTGCGTGGGCAGTGCGCGTCCGTCTTCTAAATTTAGTTTCTCCGTGCCAATCGTTTTCTTACCATTTTGTGGATCCACCTTCTTGTAAACGCACATTTCAATACCTCATTAAAAAGTTTAAAAAAAATGAAAAAATAATATTCCGAGTTATGGAGCTGGGTTGTTATTTCACGACTCGAATAGATATTAAAGGGGGAAAAGTCTTTATCTTTTCATTTAGAATGTTCACAGCGCCCTCTAGCAGCCAGGCCCCTGAACATATCAGCTGCTTCTCTAAGAAACAGAAAACGAAAAAGTTGAAAACAAAAGTAGCGCAAAACGTGCCCGTCTCTAACAAATGGATGGATGCACGCTGGCGTCTGCTCCCACTGGATCGGGCGTGGCTTGCGTTATCTAGCCAGATGTATGCTAAATATTGCTCCCAGTATTACACTGAGCGCTGTCTAGGTAAATTCAATCAGAACGACTGATTACACTTTCCTTAATTTTAACCATTATTCGTCTAAAAGTCTCTTACTTTGTTTCACTTATTTCTCTTACTCCACGGACACAGAGCGCCATCTGTCACTGTTAACACTCAACAGCAACAGGTTCGTTCGTTTGACGATGTTGTCCGACGGTCCGATCCTACCAGCATTTACTCGCGTCTTCCAACCGTTCACATTTGGTTATTTTACCTAAACTATAGTTACTACACGACCACACAAGTAACCTAACCCCAGGCGCCGACAAAATGGTTTCTTAAAAATAAAAGAAAGAATATTATTGCACGTTCAGTGTCGTAGTGTGTTGGAAGGATAAAGCATTAAGTATGCTATCTATTTCTTCGTGTGCTACGTTTAAAGGCAAACAAATAAATCAAGCTTTAGAAGAAAAAAATCGAACGATCGTTGTCGCCTCCTTAGAGTCACGGCTGAGCATCGCGCCAAATATAGTTGAGACGTGGCATCATAGATGGCGCGAGAAGTTCCACCCTGATCTCTCTTCGGTGCACTGCGCCTTTAATTGGATGCCGTGCCACGGAGCAAGAAAAGTCGAGTCGGGAATGTTGGCCAACATCTAATACAACGAGGTAAAGGGGCTTAGAGCAATAAACTGGCAGCTGAAAGTGACCCCAATTGGCCGCTGCCATGTTGCACATTTTCGACCACTAGACACATGACCTTATAGTTTTACGTCTAGATTTTAACGATTTACCGCGCACAAATAATTGCCTATTGATCTTTAATAACAGTACGGACGAGATAAGTTATGTTTCGTTTGTTTAAGTCCAACATGTGCTTTTAAGACAAAAACTCAAGCAGCTTCGCAATGCCTCCGGTTGATGCCGCCATCACTCTAAAAAAAAAAAAAAAGCCCCTGCGTCTATTTTCTCGCACAACACTTGGAGAGCCAATCACTGCAAGTTACAGAGGCAGCTCAGCGAATGACGATGCCGAGACATATGTTTAGACCAAAATACGCAGTCTGAGTTGTGACATTAAGTAGTGCAAGCGTGACGTTTTGCATTGCCTAATGTCACAACTCAGACTGCGTTTTTTGGTCTAAACATATATGTTTCGGCATCGTCATTCGCTGAGCTGCCTCTGTAACTTGGGATGATTGGCTCTCCGAGTCTTGTGTGGGAAAGTAGACGTATGGGCTTTTTTTAGAGTTGCAACCGCGGTGCTGTATTTTTGGTTTTTTATCGGAGCTAGACACTGACCTCTGGGCATAACAGTATTGAAAAAATAGTTTATAATGTTTTTAGAGTAATCGCAATACAAATATCGGCCCCGTTTTGCGTAAAAGCCTCAGGATTTGGTACTGTCACGTGTCTAGTGGTCAAAATTGTACAACATGGCGGCAGCCAATGGGGGGGTCACTTTTTCCTGGTGAACGGGGTACCAGTTTATCGCTCTAAGCCCCTCTACGTCGTTGATCTAATGCCAGGAGTAGTCCGACAACCGTCATTATGAAGGCACTTTCTTCATTTATATTTAACTGTCGCTTGAAAGACAAAACCCCGAAGGAAAAAAAAACAATACAAATGCCTATGGTAACCGGTTTCTACTATTTAGTTTATATAAAAATGGAGTCTAATATATTTCCTGACTCTTTGAGGCATTTTAACTAGCCCAATTTGCTGGTGCTTAGAACTTGCTCCCCTCTCTCTTGACGTGCACAAATGTGTAGATTTTCTTATGGAAAAAGCTCCTATAAAAGTTAGCTGAGGAGATAATTAAGTTTGGTAACCGCTCGAAGTCTATACATACGCTATACTATGTTTCACCTTAAGATGTACCGCGATGTACGCTAGGGGGCGCTAGTGTCTGTCTCCCTCGAGGAGGTAATAAACAAGGCACTTCCTTCCTTACCCGATTGAGGGTATAAAAGTTGCTTGTTCCATCCTTTTGGGAACCTTTTTTTAAGAGTGTACGAGCTACACGAGCCAATCCGTAGTTAGTAGCTTGTCTCGTGACTTCGCGCTCCCCGCGAGAACCGGAATAATGAACGGTTCGACACCCAGCTTTAAAAGCAAAATTTGTTTCGTTCCAGACAAACCCGACAAACCCATCGTATCTGTGGCTGACGATAAGAAGCAAGCTTCTACCAGAAAACAGTGCTGGTAACTCTGGCATTGCATGACAAACACTACACGAACCGCAGAACAGAGACCACGCCTGAAGATAGTGTAACCAATGATGACGAGACGCGAAAGCCTCAATGCCCGACGTCACGCACGACGGCCATGATACCTAAAGCACCAACAATTGCTGAACGACGGGTGGAATTAAATAGGGCGGTGTTTGTGGTATTTTCATTGTTCCCACGGCTGCAGCGAACTTTTGTCGAACCTAAGGCTCGACTGGTTCGAGGAGCTTTTGTACTTCTCGCAAATTTTGACGAGGTTCGATTTCTTAAACCGTGGTGTCCGACTTCAACACGGCAATGTTAGTTTCAATAAAAAGTAAAAATCCTACAGTAGTCTGAAGAATACACGGATAAGAATAAAACACGTAAAGGACGAACACAGACACGCACAGTTCTTTCAATGAGCAACGAACATTTATGAGATGCCCATGACGCTACGACCTTGAGCTCCGAAGAATTCTCATAAATGTTCATTGCTCATTAAAACAACTGTGCGTGTCTGTGTTCGTCCTTTACGTGTTTTATTCTTTCTGTGTATTCTGCAGTTTTCAACGCGCGCTGCTACGTGTCCTACAGTAGTCTGTTTTAAAATTTAGAGAGAAATTACCAATAAACAATAAAGAAGAAAGCACATAAACGTTGGATGATTTCAATACAAATAAAATAGAACAAAGAGGACAACGACAATAACATAAGACAGAAGTTTAATTGCTCGCCCTTGTTCTCGTTCGCTATTTTATTTGTATTGAAACGCAGCAACTAGTTCAGCAACGTACTTTACTAGCTTAACGATTTAGCCGGCTTGTTAATATGAAATAATATACCCGATAAATAATGCCCTCCTCCTCTGTCTGGGAGTGTCACCTCTTCCCTAATTTACCGTGCAATGTGCCTAATAGTCTAGCTTCTGACGAACTTTTGTCGAAATTCAAGTTGAAAGTTCTAAAGAAGTCAAAACGGGTCGAACTGGGCAAGTTTGCGACACCTGTAGTTTTAATGTGGTGAAAATCTGTTCGTAAAGGGTGCTTAGTGATTTATTGGAGACGACCGCCACTCTAAACGGTCGGTGATTCTTAAGATGTCATTCTCTTTCGGAAAGGTTTGCACGCAGTGATGATCGGGATCGCTCTCCAGCGGCGACGCTGGGCCAACACCACAAAGAATAATAAAAGCCCGCGCACTAGACGTTCGACGTCATCACACTGAGATCGAGCGCAGACACAGATGGGACGCAAGGGCAGCCTTCGGTTAGGTCACGTGTTCAATCCATGTGTCGAAGAATACTCGGTGTTCTCGGCCCCGACGACCGAGCATTACTGAGTTAGTGCCATCCTAGTGCGATGACGTTCCTGGAGGAAGAGTACGTGAACTGTTCACAGGCTTTGAATATTTTTTACTCAGTTTCACATTAAGAGGACATCACAAAAGTGATATCCTCTTAATAGACAAAAAAAGTTGCCATGCATTTCCTGTGGCAAATTTTTGGTCTATATTCTCATCAACTACTGAACCTATTGGCGTCGGAGTGGTTGTATTCGAAAGATAATAAAAACCTTTAACAGCTTCGCAGAATCAGATTATTCGATTTTGTGTTCTTTATTGTTTTCGTGGCCTCACATTTCGCGAGGGAAAAAAATCTATTTTTTTTTGTTGCCTTTTTTAAACGTTTCAGAAATTAAGGTAAAAGATTATAATGCAATTAAATGCAAAGGTGCAAGCGAGCTGGACAAGAATGACGAAAATAATCCCTGGAGAAGGGGAACAAGAGGGACCAAAGGACAAACACAAATCTCCAAACACAGCTAGGTGACTGGTGCGCGACCGAAAAAATCCGCCTGGTCCGGTAGCGGGTTCGATCCTCAAACCAGGCGGATTGTTTCGGTCGCGCACCAGTCACCTAGCTGTGTTTGGAGATTTGTGTTTGTCGTTTGGTCCCTCTTGTTCCCCTTCTCCAGGGATTATTTTCGTCAAGGTAAAAGATAAATACAAATTGTAGTACAGCGTTGCAGTGTAAAATGTATTTGTGAATCTATATCTGCTAATAGAATTCCACGATGCATTGTCGTTACAAAATTAATTGAGGAAGTTTGCGCCCCAAGTGAAATCGAAAATTCATCTCCTTGTCCACTCCTTCGGTTCGTCCTCTTTGTTTGAGCAAACAAGTTTGCTCAGTACCATGAACCATCTAGCCTACATAAAAGTCTTCTTAAACACCATTTCTTGGGCTCTGCGCAGCGGCACCATTCCGCGATCGTGCTCGCTAAACTCCACGTGGCGGTGATCATGGAGTCCGTGCCGCGCTGTATTACTCCGCCTCGAGGAATTCATTCCGTGCGGTGATGTGGTTCACTTATATTTAAGAGTCGATGATGTGCATTCTTAAGAGGTGTCTTTTTCTGTTTCTGATTACAGGCAGCGCTTTCTCTGGGGTCTGTATTCCATCTAACAAACAACCGCAGTGCTGACAAAAGCACGGCTGCGAGCGTGTGACCTTGGAAAGTGCCTTTTATGCGCGAAATAGAAACAAAATTATTTGGCAGATCTAGGCTCACGCCCTGTAAATATTACAATTCTTTTTTTTTTTTCACTATATGTGGGGGCGAGGTCGAAGCTACGAGCACAAGCATCATGACGTTTAAAACCCGAGACTGTGGTGAGGGAAAAAATAGAAAACTTTGAAGAGGGCTCGGCATCCACGCAGCGAGCAAGATGGTCAAGTTTACCCTGTTCATCACGCATATCCTGGCATGGTATCTCTGCCAGTCTCAGAACTCAAGCCAGTTCCACGTGCCACGACATGATACAGCTGACGCGACACTAATCGTGCTCAGCAACCAAGATTGGCTACTGCACACCTCGTCCGCATCGACGTCATCAGCAGCTGGGCAACTTAAACAGCAACGGGACCAGCAGAACTTGAGAGGGCTCGGCATCCACGCAGCGAGCGAGCACGCAAGTTAGTTATATCCTGCGCAGCGAGCACTTCAGGTTAGTTATATGTCAATAGTTCCGTAGTGAGTGTAGATTTTTGTTAGACCTGCCGGGCCCTCAAAAGTTTCCTGAAATGCTGTTGGAATGCTGTGATATTGCGATGTTGATCTGTGAATGGCGACTATTATTATCGGGAGACGTAGAAGAAAACCCTGGGCCTGACGAAGATATCTAGGAAATGGCTTCGCCAGATTTTGGCTAAGCAGAGTGGCATTGCCGAGGACATTAAGGAAATCAGAACGGACCAAGAGAATATGAGAGTTAATCAGCCACGCCTGGAAGACAGCATAATGGAGATCAACAACAAAATCAGCAAGCTTGAAAACGCAAGGAAAACAGTGCAAACCTTAAATGAAAGCGTAAAATAAATTAACGAGAAGTTTCAAAACCTAGAGGAAGCGATATGAATACCAGAACGATCGACTGGTTAACTTCGAAAATCGAAGCCGCAGGAACAGCTTGATAGTACATGGGCTACTAGAAGCAGATAAAGAAAGTGAAGATGACTTGAAACAGAAAGGCGATAAAAGAATTGTTCGAGATTAAACTCGGCGTTCAAGTCACGTCTCGAAAGAATCCACAGACTAGCTAGGGTACAAACGAAACGAATCATGCAGGCCGGTCATAATGAAGCTCTTTAATTATAGACCCCTTTCGAAAGACTGCCCCGTTGGCTAAAACCCTTGATACTTCTTTTACAAGTAACGACTAATCAACTAATCCAAATGACAAAGCACACTTCGCTGTAACAAAATGGCGGCATTCAGTTCAAACCTCTGCTGTGCGCCACCATCTCGCTTCCTAAAACCTGCACCGTCACGCAGTCGGCGCTTCAAAGAATGTCGCTACTTGTAGGAAGCTCTATCAACGTTACCAGAACCCTCATGTTGGGAAACTGCCATAGAGCCTGCTTTAAAAAAGTGGCTCTGATCCGTACTCGAGAAACCGAGCAAATGGCGATCGCAACGCCGCCATTGCTCCCGCAGCGTCCACTCCGGGAACTGCACGGGTACACGTCGAGTCGGGCAAGGACGGTGGCGCCATCTCGCAGGGCCATCTCGCAGTAGCTATGTAAAGCAACTTTCATATTTCAACTCATCGCTAAAGGGTGGCACTGTTATCGTATTTAGCTCGGTCTCGGTGGACGCCAGTGGTCCAGATTTCAAGGTTGAGTTTCCTAACTAAGGATTTTAGTAACGTTGGCTCCTATCTTGGGACTTTACTGTTGGCAGCGGTGGAATCTCTGCACAACGGCGGACTCAAATGCGCAACGTCATGGCACACTTTATGTGTATTGTCGTATTAGAAGTCAAAAACACACCCACAGGAAAAGGTGATGAGCGCTGAGCGCAATGACGTTGCACTTTCGACGTTGTTTGATTAGCTCGTGCTCGTCGGCTCCAAGCTTTGGCCGTGCTCCGACGTTCGCTATCTTACGAAATGACTTGCACGTTCCATGACGTCAGTTGTTCCGCCATTGTGCAGTGGTTCCGACCTTCTAATGACCGGCACGTGATTTTCCGAATGGGGTTTATAATGAAAATCTAGCTGCGCTAAAGAACTGCAGAAGTTTAAAGGAACGACCACCAGTATCAGTAGCGATTATGAAAAGAAAACTAGAGAAAAGCGAAAAAAAGTATCACGTGTTCCTAATCACGACAAACTTTAAATCAACAACCAGATGTATGAATGGGACTTGAAACAGGAGCAACAGGAGCAACGTTTTTCCGTAAGAAACTGCAGTAAACGGGGTGAATGACACAACAAGCAAGTACATGCAGCAGCCGAACTAAGGGTGATCAACCTAACCGTACGAAGTATATTAAATAAAGTTTAGGACTTGGAAAGCATATTGCTGTGTCACGCGCCGCATATAGTTATTATAACGGAAACATGGCTTACGTCGGATATAGCGAGTGACTGTGTCATCCCACCTAATTACAAATTAATAAGGAAAGATCGGGTTTCCAGGGGAGGAGGCGTCGCTATTGCTGTAAAGGTTCATTTGAATTGTGTTGTCTCTGGAGCATTGTTTGGACGAGATACGTTTTTGTAAAATACATTATAGGTGATTTGTCTTTTCTTGACGCGGCATATCATGCTCCAAACAACCCCGTTAGTTTTTTTAGAACTAGATGTCATTCTACATGAACATGTGAATAGCAAAACAAGATTAATTTTGCCAGGCGATTTTAATTTGTCCTACGTCGATTGGAAAATCTTGCAAACCGTAAGGGCAGGCAAAGTAAATGGATGAAAAAATGCTCGAGATTGCCTTCAGTCACAGCATTACCCAAATAGTTAAAAGATTTCACTAGAATAACTGATTCCACTCATCCTGTACTTTTTTTAACTAATAATATTATTGAGTACAAGGTCTTTGTGGTTGACGGCACATCTGATCGTAAGATGGTTTTGTTGTCCATAGGTTGTGATAAAAAGTTTGCAGCTTCTGTGCCGTGCAAGTTCACTTACAAGGATTTTGAAAGTGCCGATGACACAAGCATTATTGACCATCTGGAAATGTCGTTTAATTCGTTCGAATGATTGCGTAGCAGTGGTTATGTATAGCGTGCGTGAAATCTCTTCAAGGAGACAGTTTTTTTACTGCATTGATAAAAACGTACCCAATAGAACGAAAAAAAAAGAAACCTTGATTTTGCCATAATCTCTTGGATAACAAGAGAATAGTAATTCTGCACATCTAAACGAATAATTGGAAAAGGTGTAGAAAAAAGTAGTGGTTTAAATGTTAATATGCGACAACTAAGCCAACAACTTAAACGATGGTGAAAACGTCAAAACAAAATTACTTTTCAGTAACGCTTCATGACTGACTAAGAAACAACCCCAAAAATACTAGCGATATTTGAAGCCAAAGAGAGCATTGAACAAATCACCTTGAACGCAAGGGTAGTAACAGACACCAGCATTGTTGCAGATAGCTCCAAACCTTTTTTACAGCGAAGTTGTATATGACTCGTTGGTCGCAATTTGTCGTGTCGGCGTCCTCACGAAAAAAGCAACAACAGCGATTCAAGCGAAAACTGCATACATCACGCATACAACATACAGCACAGCATTCGTTTCAATAAAGAACAAGCACAAAACAAGCGTCCGACTCCGAACCACGTAATTGATGATAAGGCGCTCCTGATAACAATGCGAAGCACGTAGCGCTCACCGCATACGTTTCGCGGTAAAGATATTACTGTTGCGCAAGCTGCCGCGGACATGGCAGCTTGCGACGTGGAGAGTGACGTCACTAGCTTTTCATATATATGGAAAGAAGAACCCGCCTATATTCCATTTCAACGTACGTCCGGACTGAGCGGACGCTACGAGCTATCCTAGCCAATCCCGTTCTGTGGACGTAGCCCGTGATATGCTTTCCGCGAGTCGCTGTGCCCCCTCTCTAAGGTCATGTGACACTCACACGGCCTTGGATTGGCTCCGATGGCTCGTAACATCCGCTGCGCTTGGACGTAAGGTGAAACGGAGTATGGCAACTGATTTCATTGTTGTTGCAGCACCGCTACGGGTAGGCCACGCATAGTTAGGACTCCCAGAGGAGCAGCTTGAATACGAGGAGCTGCAAAGGGAAAAGAGACGGCAATACGACCAGCGGCGGCTTGGATTGGAGCCCCAACTTTTTCAGTCAGTATTCACGCACGAGACGTCACATATTAATCGAGAAAATAAGACAGAAAGAATGACGGGGCAGAACGCGCAGAATGACAGTAATATAGAAGAAAGTTTCGAAATAGATCGAGGGAGTGACACTACGCTATCCATGGCCTGAGTTAGTAATAATAAAAAAAGAAAAATACAGTCAAAGCTGCGGCCCTCACAAAAAAAAAAAAAGCTTGTGGTTTAGAAAAGATACTTAATTTTTCTTTTTCAAGAGTGTACGCTGAATGAATGTCGTTTTATTTGCATTGCTTATTTGTAAGTTCATTGCAGTCATCGCGGCTTCCCTCAGATTGGCGACACGCTGTCCTGCCCTCTGACGGCTGAAGCGCGGAACCAAGGTCAGCCCCAAAAGTCAAAGCTTATTTTTGCGATGTCATGCTCTTTCGGACAGCGAGGCGATTCTTATCGCCTGGCACACGCACTCGCTCGCTACACTTCTTTGTTTTTTTACGAGAGAGGGAAGGGAGGCAGGTAGGGACGAGACTGTAGCGAATTGTCTGGCTTTGGTTCTGTGCTTCGGCCGTCGGAGGTGTCAGGACAGCTGCCGGCAAGATGCGCTTGGATAAGAATCCGAAACCCTGCAGGGTATGCGTCAGAATCGAAGGGTTTTTCAAAACATGGTAAAATGCTCGGCATGCTTTATACTTGTCTAAAAAGGGTTGATTTATGGGTCATTGATGATGCCCAGTATGTTTCTAATTGAAAAAATGAACAAATAAAAATAAAAATGAACAAATAAAAAGTTACTTTCTAAAAAACAAAACAAAAACTATTTTCCCAAACGTTATTAATTTTTTCTAAATAGGCTCTTGGACAGACACCAACACGGCATCAACCTTTTTTTTTTTTTTGTGCGATGTTTAGTTTTTCGCAGGAGCGATTTAGTCTGTTCTCTGAAACACCTTGATATAAATGATATAGAACACGGGACTCCACCAGATATTCAAATCACGCTCTTCGCAGATGATGGCATTATTTTTTTCATCCATTAACTTACTTGACCAACAAATTTCTTTAAACAAATATCGGGACCATATAAAAGAATGGTGAGACAATTCTGATATGAAAATAAACTACACCCAAGTCAGCATACTGCCATACAACCCCCCCCCCCAAAAAAAAAAACGAAGCATACTTCCATTTGAATACTGCATTGGAGATACAGAATTGAGCGATGTCGAGTACTTTGAGTACCTCGGTGTCACTTTTTCTAGAGACTTAACCTGGACCAAACATATCGACACCATCTGCGCATCGGCATATCAAAAGTTTTGCTTTCTCAGACATAAATTAAAACGCGCAGCGGAAGAGAATAGGACAGTAGCATACAAAACATACATTAGACCCATCTTATAATACGGTAGTGTCGCCTGGGACCCTCACACAAAGAGAGATGTTGAAAGGTAGGAAAAGATCCAACCGACAAGCTCCACGTTTTATTCATTCTCGCTACAGGCAGACTGCATCCCCAACGGAAATGCTCCGAGCTAACAGTATAAAGCCCTTAGCGTATAAGGCGAGAAATCGCACGTCTGAAATTTCTTTATCTAATCATACAAACTAAATCTAGGTACATAATAAACACGTCCTCTCTTCAAGTTCAAAAAGATCGAGTAGACTAAATCATTCAACAACATGCCAAACATACAATAACCAAAAGCAGTCTTTTTTTTTTTCTTGTGAGAACGATTGAGGCTTGGAACTTAGTGCCCAGCGATATTGTGAACCCATACTCACGCCTGCCAAATACTAATTTATTTACTTTTATTAATTAATTTATTTATTTGAATACCTACAACGCCTAAAAAGGCATTACAGTAAAAGGGGGGGGGGCGCACACAAAAAGAGTATACGTGATCAAAAAAGTATAGCAAATATGAAACGTCGTTATACACGAAAAAAAACCACAAATTCAAATCTTAGATGACACTTGTATAGGAGATTTAAACATACAACTGGACTTCGTCAAAAAACAGCTCTGGCATTGAAATTTCTACAGCCTCATTAGGTAATTTATTCAAGACATCGGTTGCCCGTGGTAAAAAAGAACATTTAAAAACATCAGTTCTACATTTATATGGACGAATTTTCTTGAATTATCTTTTCTGAGAGACACGTAAGCAGGCTGTAGGAGATAAGTTGATTTAGAGATACAAGTACTTTCGTAAAAATGTTAAAAAGTTTCAAACGGAGGCATTGACGTCTCTCACACAGAGGCCTCCAACCCGGAAACGACTCTAAGTTCAGTAACACTTACTCTGAAATCATCATTTCCTGTAAAAAAGCCTGTAAAACTGATGTGAATACATTTCGATAGATTTAAAAACATGCTCCATTTAAAACACCAAGCCCCAATCTTATCTAAGTCGCTTTGGAGAGCAAACATGTCAGTGTTGCAAGCGACGTCTCTGTATAAAACTCAGTCATCGGCATATAATCTTATGTTTGAGGAGACGTTTTCAACTATATCGTTTATAAAAATTAAAAACCAGAGCGGTCCTAGCACCGATCCCTGAGGGACACCAGAAGTAACATTTACATACGGGGACTGGATTTCATTAGTTACCACGGACTGTTTCCTGCAATTCAAGTAATCACCTATACAACAAATAACGTCAGGATCAATATTAAGCTTCTGAAGTTTAAACATGAGGAGAGCATGAGGAACCATATCGAAAGGCTTTTCTTTACATCCAAAAAAGTGCAGTCGACCTGCTTAATTTTGTCGAATGATAGTGCCAAATCGCGATAGAATCCCGTTAACTGCGTGGTGCAAGATTACCGGGAGCGGAAATCATTCTGAGCCGGAGTAATAAAGTAAATTTAAAAAAATTAATTAATTTGCAGGAAGACCTATTTCTTTGCGCATCAGGAATAAATCGGTTGCAATGAATCGGTCGTGATAATCAGTCAGTAAAAACGTTAACAATGCGCTGACAATACTCACTCTCCGATTCGTTCAGCATTGCTAAAATTCACACAAACACGTATCCAAACTTTATAGTATCACATGTGATTCTGTGTGGGTTGCCTATTAATCAAAATTTCGAAATATGATAAGCTCATCCCTATCTTAAGAACTCTGTTCCATGCCTTTGTCGACATTTTTTGCGGAAGCGTAGCCGGGTGGTGTTTTTGACGTTGCAGCGGCCTGATTGTGACCCGGAAAGGGGAGGGGGGATGTTTGTGACGGTCGTCATGGCCCCGGTTACGGCGATCACAAGCAGTTTGTACACTAAAATCATTCTGAACTTGGCTACAAAAGTTTGCCAGCCATTCGCCACAGGTTATCCATTATTTTCTTAAAACATGAACGCGAGGGTCCGACGCGCCTCGGACAAAGTCTATGCGAACCCTTATCTGGACTTCGACGAATTTCCAAAAGACGATGCGTAGCTGCTTTACAATAGCTTGCCAGCCTACGGAAAGAACTTCTATATTCATCCCTCCTAAAAAAATAGAAAAAAAAGGAGGTACAGAGCGCGACACTGTTAGCGCGAACAAGCGATCGCCGGTTTTTTTCAGTTTTCTCTTTGAAACCAAGGGATGTCATCCAAGTTAATATTGTAACGGGAAAGAGCGCATTTAGTTCTATAATGTAAGCACTAAAACTTTGTGCTCGCTAATACTATTTAGAAGTAAAATGCACAAATGCGCCGATGTCGTGTTCGCGCTAACAGTGTCGCGATGGTACAGGTTTGGTTACATGGGCTATTTCAGCTGACGAAAGAGAGATACATCGTTTACAGGAAGTATTTTAAACGCGACGCCTATTTCGGCACCGTAATGTCGGCCTCCCCTTGGGATATGGCTACACCAATTCACGTGTTGAGAGAGTAATTTAACTATTGAAGTATAATTTCCTAGTCTTTACTAACACGACCGCACGTCGCTTTACGTTTCTGAATGCTTAACCAAGCGTGCAATCCCCACAGCCCAGAACTCTCGTGTTAATCACCTTGGAAATCAAGTAAAAACGCGTCATATGCGCGCAATTCTGATAATGGCACAGACCAGAAGCTCTTTACTGAACGGGGCACAGCTGGGAAATAGCTTCCCTAAGACAACGAAGCGAGCTATTGCCGCCGAGATCACGTCCCCTTCGGGCGCCGATCAAGACCGTGCACACACCGTCTTCACTTCTGAATTCTACCGAAAGGTCTCACTGTCAAAAAAGAACACCGAGCGGAAGTCGAATTGGGGTTATTTCCTACAGTGGAGGCGTCGGCAAAAGAGCAAAAAGGCATGTCATATTGGCTTGGCTCCCAAGATCTCTTTTGCCAAGCCAGAGGGGTGGCGCCATCTAGATTCGCAAATATCTTGAATCGGAGATAAAATCCGCAGTCGAGGCTACGATGCGATGGGGCCAACCAAGCAGCGCCAAATCTCTATCGTCATGACGCTCGTCGTCTCTGTGCGTTTCTATCACCGGCTCAACCGAAGACGCGCAGGGTTGCTGTTGTTAGCGATGTGGTTGGAAAAATAACTCGAGGCAATCGTGGTGTGCAGGAAATGCAACGTAATCCTGCGACGGGTTCTTTTTTTTCTGCGTAATTGGTTGTGATTGGTTTAGCCGCCGTGCCCGGTGCAAAAAGGTGTGCACCCCTTTTGCCACCGACACTGCAGAACCATTGGATCGGGATACCGCCAGTCCATCTCGCTGGCTAGGCTAATTAAGAGGGAAGCGATCGTGTCCGGAATGCCACGTGGAGCAGCGTACATGCAGGTCTTTCTGACTGCATACAGCAGCTTCAGGTTAAAGGTGACGCAACTGAGAGACGAAAAGAAGCCATTTCTTGAAGGTCAAACTGCCTCGCATTCTGACACAATGTGACACTCTGTCGCTCTCTTTTGCACGACAGCTTGGCCCGCGCGCATTTTGTGAGCGCCAAGTCCTGGATTTAAATAGCCTGCCGGAAATGACATGAATGAGCCTTCAACTGTTTTTCGTATTATTGTTTACGTAAATAGAAGAAACCATATGTGTGTTTTTTTTATATTTTGTGATTTCCTCGTTATAATTATACACGGCCTGTTTATAATACAGTATAGTGTGTAAACATACCCGAAATAGGCAAATAAGCTGTGGAGAGACAGATGAAAACCGACTGCGCCCAGCGAAATCCAAGATCGAACTAAATAAATGAGATTAACAGTAAGCTCTCAAAAAATTATAGGTATTGTTCAATAATTGGCAATAAAATATTAAATTCAGTTTCTTATTCATGGCGTCGTCCCAAGTAAATGTGTGGTTGGGAAGGTGGTTCCTTAAAGCAAATCTGGCGAAAAACATAACACATCCAATTATCGGCCAATTTCTTTAACACGTGTGCCATGTAATATGTTTTAACACGTCATCTGTTCGCAGTCGGTCAATTATCTTGAAACTATTGACTTCTTCACAAGTTCACAACAAGACTTTAGAAATCATGTTTTGTGTGAGACACAGCGACTACCCTTCGCGCATGACCTCCGTCATTCTCTCGCTAATCGTTATGAAATTAATTGGGAATTTTATATTTCTCAAAATCCCTAGTCAAAGTCTCCCAGGAAAGTCCTCTTTCATAAATTACAATCCCTTAAACTGAATCATGTATACTAAATTGGATTCATGCCTTTCTAACTAACCGACTACATTTCGTAACTGTTAGGAATACGAATTTTTGCACTGATCCAGTCAAATCGGGTGTACCACAGGGCGCTTGTCCACCGACTTTTTCTTACTTGCATTTATGACTTGGAACTGATCCTTGCCTTCTTTTATTTGCCTGTTTGCTGATGATTGCGTAACATACCAGAAAATAACCGACTTATCTGACCAATCTGCTAAAATCTGACCTTAATCGTATTAATTGTATTAATCGTGCCTTAATCTGACCTTAATCGTAGTGACCCAGTGGCTAATGAAACTAAACACTGACAAATGTAAATCGATGAGAGTGTCACGCGCTCAATGGTTCTGTCATACTTATCATATTAACTGTAATCCCCTCGCTTCAATCTCTGTTTAGAAATATCTTGGCGTTTGTATAAGGTCAAACCTTTCTTGAAAGATTCATATCGAGTACGTAATTAACAGTGCTAACCGAATGTCAGGATACTTAAGAAGAAATTTCTATTCCACACCATCTTTATTAAAACTAACCATGTATTAGACTCTAATCCGTCAAAAACTTGAATATGATGATGCGGTGTGGGACCCCGCTCACTCATCACTAATTACTAGGGATGGGCAATCCACCAGTTAATCTACCGATTAATCGATTAATGCTTTAATCGCAATTAATTTTTTAATCGGTTAATCGGTAAAATTTTGACGAACCAAAAGAAAGTAAATATTCAACGCCTTCACCGCGCAGACGAGGATGAGGACACCTGTATGAAGGGTGAAATTCCAACCTAAAGTAAACTTGTAGAGACAAAGATTTGTAACTCCAGACAAGTGCAGAAGGTTACACACTGACCCGCCCACTTCAACGCGGTGCGAATGTCCAGTTGGTGCAACAGACACTATTGGGAACCATCAAAGGAGGTCGCTCTTCACGGAGAATATCAACGACCCTCTTTGCCCCGTGCATCTGAAGTGATAATCTGTGATATGAGTATCTTTGAATCTGTCTCAACTACAAATCGAGGTTGATTCATAGTCGAAATTGTATATTGCGTCGTTTATCACATTATCAACAAAGGCCAAAAAAAAGCACACATATATATATATATATATATATATATATATATATATATATATATATATATATATATATATATATATATATATATATATATATAGCTCTAAAAAATAATATTAAGGGAAATTAGATAGAGAATCAATCGATTGATTAATCGATTACAGGGTGATGATTAATCTGGTTAAAGTTTTTAATCGACGTCCAGCCTTAATTACCCATATTGAATCCATTAGGAACCGCTCAGTTCGTTTCATATTTGCAGACTATCATCACACTGCCAGCATTTCACCATGAAAAACATTCAGGTCTCTTATTACTAATTCACCGCCGACAAATTGTGTATTTTTCATAAAATATTTCATCAAAATGCTGCACTTCGTCATAAACTAATTACTCCACCTTTCTAGATCTCTGTTCGCATTGATCATAGCCATAAGGTTAGTATTCCAAGCTTGAAAACTTCGTTATTTCAATATTCATTTATGCCTAAACATCGATAGACACCACATTCCCATCTCGATTGCTAACATAAACAAGAGCTGATGTTAGCAATCAGTGATCAGTAATGCAGCAGCAAATGCAAAAGCGTCTTGGCTTATATCGTTTCGTCTTAGTCCTCGTCTTTTTTCGGCGCTCCTACATCTGAAAACTATGAACCGACTGCTCTAAAAAATGCCCGTGTCTAGTTTCCGCACAACACTCGTAGAGTCAATCACCGGAACTACGGAGGAGCTCAGCGAACGACGATGCCGAAACATATGTTTAGAGACTAAAAACAACGCAAACCTGAGTTGTGACATTAAGCAATGCAAAACGTCGCGCTTGCATTGCTTAATGTCACAACTCAGACTGCGTTTTCTTAGTCTAAACAGATGTTTGGGCATCGTTATTCGCGGAGCTGCCTGCGTAAGTTCCGGTGATTGACTGTACGAGTGCTGTGCGGGGAAAGTAGACGCACGGGCTTTTTTTCGAGTGTGGCCCAGCTATCCACTTTGCTTCTATAACGTCACTAGTATTGTTTTGTTTAAACATGCTATTACTAATATGTACACTTTGTAGTTAGCATTTTACAGTTCTCTCCCCTCTCCAATGTACTTACCTTGAGAGTATTTGATATAAATAAGTAAATAAATAGACGAATAAATAAATAAATAAATAATTTGATCATTACGGTCCACTCTCTTAACATATTTCGATTATTTACTCTGTACACAGTTCGAAAAAACGACCAATATGCGTCACTGTTATAGGCAGGGTATTCCGAGAAACGGCAACTAAAACATTCGTGTAAAGTGTAAGCGTAAAAACTTGAGATAAAAAAATATTAATCAATGTCTAGGAGCCTACTTATTGAGCTACCTAGCGTTCAAGTAAATTAACTTTTACAAAACTGTTTTCCAGAGTTAACCTTTCTATTAGCAAAAATAAGTATATACTAGGGCCGCTCATAAAATTCGTCTTATTAGCGACGGCAAAAAATTCTTAATATTTTGCATTGCGAGACATGCAAACGACCTTGTAGTATATATCGACAAGTTCAAAATGTTTTTCTCACAATACCCGATGATTTGCACATATCCATGTATTTGCGCATTATGAAGGTCCGCGCCTACGGCCTTCCGAGCTGCTCACGCCCACGCAAAAACAACGCCGAAAACAAATTTGGAATAGAAATGTAGCTTTGCCAAGTCTACCGTGACGAGTTCTTTGATTGCCTGATTATCGTGGATGAGCGTTGTGTTTATTACCACGACCTCGCGACGAACGAGCAAAGCGAAAAGTGGAAGTAAGCGGATTAAACACCGCAAAAAATGGTGATGGCGGAGTCGCCATCGAGGAAGGTGATGATGAGCGTTTTTGCGACTGCAATGGCGTGCTCCTGACAGATTAGGGGGCCAACCAGCCAGTGGCAGGGAAAGATTACCGGGCACCTCCTGACTATAGGTTAAGGGAGGTCATCATGCGTCGCGGAAAGCTGGCGAAGGGTGTGACTTTGCTCCACCAAAACACGCCAGTGACGCATCTTTTGCGTAATGAGTCGCCACGAACTGACTTATAAAAAAGGACTTGGTTTAATATTTACATGACCGCGGTAAAATCCATCCTGGCAACTGCCCTGCTTCTTCGTCGTTCCAAAAACCAAAGAATGTCTCTTCTCGCGCCGCCAACGCTTCTTCTTCGTCCTCAGTCCCAGACACGATCTCGTTCACCGAAAAAATGTCCCAGGCGCGAGACAGGATCGCCGTCCACTAGTCATTTTCCAACACATTCCCCCAAAATGAGCGCGAGGAAATCGCTCATTCACTATGCAGTTCTAATGGGTATAAAAGTTGAATTGGTCTCTTCAATACCTGTCCCCCCGGCATGGTCACAGCACAGGATCGCACAATTCCATCCCGGCCGTGGTAAACTTCTCGGATCCGACCAGTCCGCCATAGATGCCTTGGAGTCTTGTTGTCCTCGACGAGAACGAGGTCTCCTTCTTTAACTTGACTGTCTTTACGACAATGCGTTTCATGTGCTGACCGGAGTTGAAGCAAGTAGTCTTTACGCCACCTCTTCCAAAAGTGGTCTAGTAGCCGCTGACGATGCCTCCAGCGCCGAGTGACTTCACTCCTAGTAGATGGCTGAAGGTCCTCCATAGCTGAAGTTGGAAGAGCTGTCAGCCGTTTTCCTGTCAGGAAATGTGCCGGAGTTAACGTTTCTGGTTCGTCAGGAGACGCATGTAGGAATGAGAGAGGTCTTGAATTAACAACCGCCTCAATTCCGTGGAGAATGGTGGTAAGTTCTTCAAATTCGTAGCTGTTCCTTCCTAGAACCTTTCGAAGACTTGTTTTCACGGTGCGCACTAGGCGTTCCCAAAAACCGCCCCACCAGGCGGCTCGCTCTACGATAAATTTCCACTGTATCCTTTGCTCGGAGTAGTGTTCGTGCACTTTCTTGTCATTGAGCACGTTCCAGAAGTCACAAATTTCCTTGGAGGCTTTCTTGAAAGTCAAGGCGTTGTCACTGTACACCACCCGCGGTATTCCTCGCCTGGCTGTGAACCTCTGGAAGGCCATGAGGAAGGCTGGAGTAGCCAGACATGTGACCAACTCTAGATGTACGGCGCGTGTAACTGCGCAGGTGAATAGTGCGATGTACGCCTTTTCCATGCCGTGTCCAGACTTGATCAAGAGGGGTCCGGCAAAGTCCACTCCTACTATTTCAAACGGTCCTGCTTCATTTACGCGCTCTGCTGGAAGCGGAGCCGTTGGTGCTGATGCCTTTTGGACTCTTGACCGAGCACAGACGTTGCAGCGGTTAATAACCCTCTTGACGGTCTGCCGAGCTCTAGGAACCCAATAACGTTCTCTTAACTGTGTTACGGTGTCTTGTATTCCTCCATGGAATGTTAGTCGATGCATGCTGTCTATCAGAAGTTCTGTGAAGCGATGCCCAGAGGGTAACAGTAGTGGGTGCTTGACTTCTACTGGTTCGTGTCTGTTTTGGAGTCGTCCTCCGAGTCGCAGTTGCCGGTTGGCATCGAGGTAAGGACTGAGAGCAATAATGCTGGATTGCAACGTTCAAACCTCTCGCCTTCCACTAGTTCGTTGATCTCATTGGTGTTGTTAGAGGCGGGGTTTGAGCCGCACTTCCGGGAGCTTCCTGGCTCGTGACGACGACCATTCCCCGAAGTGAAGAACCCAGGGGTCCAGTGGAGGTGGGAGAATTGGTAACGTAACGAACGGTTTAATTACATGGTTGCGATACAGTCGTCAAATACGAGAGAACTGCGTGAGCAGCCTCGCGCTCCGCCTTATATAGGGGTCCGTTTTCTCCCTCACTCCCCGCCAGGGCAGCAAGTGCGCAGCAGCAACCTCGCCGTCAAGTGCGTCGTAGCAAGGTCCGCCGCGTCGTAGCCAGAAGTGCGTCGTAGCCATGGTCCTCCGCAATTAGGTCATGCCTCTCTCCCTTTCCTGAGCGCGCCAAGCCCCACGCACGCACACACACGTCCCGTTGACGTCACGGACTCGTTGAGACCTGTCTCCGCAGTTAGGTCCGGCCTCTCTCCCCTTCCGGAGCGCACCAAGCCGCACGCACGCACACACGTCCCGTTGACGTCACGGGCGCGTTGAGACCTGTCTCCGCAGGCGCAGACACGTAGGCGCTGGTTCCGTACTCGTCGGGACTCGTTTCGCGTAGCGTTGAAACTCGGAAGAAGGTCGCCGAAGGTTCCATTCTTAACAGTGTAAGATTCCTCTTGGGTTCGTTTAATCCAAAATAGTTCTGCTTTCTCAAGTTCATCTGTGGCCAGAGGACCACCCGTTTTACTTGGTGGTGTTCTGCAGTTCTTACAGAACCTCATGATCCACGCTGTAACTCGAAGAACACGTTCTAGTTTGCTGTATCGCTCTAACTCCAAGAGCGGTGTCGTTTCCTCAGTTTGTATATGTAGCACGTGAGGTTTGCAACTTCTGTTCTTCTTCTGCTACTTCGATCGGCGTTTTTTCGTTTGTATTCGTACTTGGCCAAGTTGTTCGGTCTTCAGAGAGCCAACTAGGGCCCTTCCACCATAGTTGTCTCGCTTTTAGGTCCTCTACCGACATTCCTTGTGTTGTTAACTTCTTTACACCATGAAATGTAGCTCCTGCCCCCTATTAACCCGCTTTGTCACCCAGTGACTTCTGCCTTCTTCCTCTCATGAAGAACCCAGTGTTCACTGCGTGGCAAGCGTTTCCTGGACGATAAACAGGCGGTTGTTCGAAGTGGAACACTTCCTCAAAAGCCAAATGAGGAGCTCTACTACCAAGGTATCCGCCAGCTCATCAACCGGGTGGAGAAGTGTGTCGCCTTGTGTGATGCATACGTGGACATATGTGATGCATAGGGTGAAAGTTCTCAATTTCCCTGAAAGAGAGAAAGAGAGAGGCGCTCGGGGGGCCGAGCGCCCCCCCCCCCCTCCCCCGGGAAACGTTTGGGGCGTCTCTTGAAAGAGACGTCCCAAACGTGTGTAATCCCCTGGATAACGTAGGATAAGCATGCTGACGGCATGATACCTAAACAAATGTCTGCTTTTGTGACCCAATAATTTAGCTGTCATATGCAGTTGTGATCAGTGAATTCCGTGGTTCAAGCGCACTGACCGTAATGAATTGTTTCAACGTTTGGGAAAACAAAATGGGGCTTACAAAACGTATTATGTCGTCTACTTCCGTAGGCTGCAGGTCCGCTAGAGGTGCCACTGTCGTCATTCGCAACTACTTCCAATGGCTTTCGAAGGAATTTCCAGCACTAGCCTTTATCGTATTTGCTAATACTACATAGGGTCTTCGAACAGGACTGCGCGAATAGTTAGACAAATTTATCCACTCACCAGCTCTGGTCACTTAGTGATGAGAGCTGGTGAGTGGATAAATTATTTATTTATCCACTGGGCCCAGCTATGGATAAGTGCGGACACCAGGGCGCACAGATGAGATTAATGAGGTGCACCCAGAGGTTCCGGAGGCGATGGTACTTGCTTTTCCGAAGAGCTCGGGAGAGGGGGGTGGCGCTAAGCCCCCCGAGCCCCCCCCCCCCCCCCGTAGTCGGCGCTTATAGTGAGACCTCACCACCGACGCTCGTGATGGTTGCTCTCTTTCTTTGTGCGGCAGTACGAACTTTATGAACGCCCCCTGCAGTTCCAATTATAAAGATGCTAGAAATCATTAAAAAGACTAAATCAATCAATGTTTCACATATTTAAAGCGTGTGCTGCGGTTTTGGACGTCCCGAAAATACACGAAGCTTCAACCCAACCAAGTGGTCTTTCCGTTCCTTATTAAGGCCTGTTCACACTCTTGCAACCGAGTACGACCGAGAAAGACGAGATCTGTTAAAACTTTCCCAAATTTCTTAGGACGCGAGAACACACTGCCACCCTGGCGCCATCTATGCGGTGACCCTAGAACTGCATTTCGCAAGAGCGAAGGTTTCGCGGGATTTCCGAGGTCAAATGTGCGTAATACCTATAATAAAGGCTCGTTTATAACGTTGACAAAAGTTTTTCGAGCCAAGAAAAGAGAGGATAATGCGCGAGAGAAATAGAAAATATGCCGGACTCGCCAAGTTTACACTGCTACCCAATAGATGGCGCCAGTGTGTCCTCTCGTTGTAAGAGCTTTAAGGAACCCAGTTTAAAGAGGTCGCAAGAGTGTGAACGTGGCCTTTTTATTCACATGTTCGCTTCACCAGCCTTTCGCCTATAGCATAAGCGGCAACTTTTGGGCACCACCACGCTTCCAACCAGAGTGTCGAACCGGAAAATTTTTTTAGGGAGCAGCGTCCGAAGGTGCAGTTGACCAGCGAAAGAAAGCACACGACACACAGACGAAATCCGCTGGCAGCAAAAGCGCCGGCGTTATGCAGACTTGTTTTTTTACTTGAAGCGTTTTGCTTTTATTGTCCGTATTTATTTTTTAACCGACGGTACATTTCAAAAAGATTATGTTTATTTTATTAAACTACGGTGGTCGCAAGCCGTAGCGGATAAGGAGGTAGCGCCGTCTATCAATACGAACGCCAAAAACACACCCTTCAGCTACTGAACCCCTGTAGTTTGCGTCGCTTTTGTTTCCCCCACATTTATCGAGTTTCCGGTAACGAAAAAATACGGCATGTAAATCTTGACACTTCATAGCTCGATATACTCTGACCGGTGGTTGGGGCAGCGAAGAGCAGATATAATTCATGAATGCTCATTTCAACTGTAAATAAAATTTCTTTCTCTCCCTCAAACATTATCAAACTCCACAGCCTTTTCTTTTCTCATTCCGATGGAAGCAAGCTTCAAGAACTCGCGCGTTCTAGAAACGTGTTATGAAATGAGCACACAGCAGCATTTAGGATTTACGAGGATTGTAGGAAAATGAAATCCCGTGACGCGATTTTATTTTTTCTTCTGCACAGCCTTCCAATTCTTTTCTCTTTCCGTGCAAGCCGCGACCAGCGCAATACTGGTTCCTATGTCAAGATTCATGGATGCAGCGTTTGTCAAGATTCATGGATGCAGCGTTTATATTCCTAAGACTGAGTGGAGAAGAAAAATATGTAAGCGAGGTGTGTGTCAGTTGACGGCACTTAAAAACAAATGGCATTGATAGCACATTCATTGTCAACAGCGTGTGGCCGAACCGTTTTGACATGAGCCGGTAACCGTTATTTTTTCCGGTTCAGTTCCGGTTCGGGTTCATCGCGATAACAATATAACGGTTCGGGTTCGGGTTCAGTTCCGGAAAAAATACCGGTTCGGTTCCGGTTTTTCGGTTCGGTTCGGTTCCGGTTCGACACCCTGATATATATATATATATATATATATATATATATATATATATATATATATATATATATATATATATATATATATATATATATATATATATATATATATATATATATATATATATATATGTGTGTGTTTTTGTGTGTGTGTGTGTGTGTGTTTGTGTGTGTGTGTGATGACGACACAACTGAGCTGTAGCAATAGTGTTTCAAATGTCACCAAGGTTTTAGGACAAGCCCTTTCAGTCTACCTTTTATAGAAACACTGAGCGGCAATCACAACGCTTGTTTTCCCTAAGCAACATTGTTTACACTCAGCACCATGATAAGGAGCGAAGAATCATGCAGGAAGAGGAGTAATCTAAATTGTTCACTCTAATCTATAATCACCTTCGTCTCGGATCGAACCTGGCCTGAAATAGCCCTTCTACAACGATCATTTTGTTTTGCATGATGAACTGGCATAGCCTGGCTGTTGAGAGTTGTTCTTGAAAAGATGCCGGTCTATTTATTTCGCAATTAAGCACATCAGCCTTGTTACTTGATGATTTTTTGTTAAATAGAACAAGTAAATTTTATGCTCTACTCGACAAGGCAGCTACTTAATTGGTCACTTTCTGACGATTTGCATTCATAATCACCACAGTTCCGCCGCGCGCCCCTGTGTACTTTGTTTTTGTCCAGCCCACAGACTGCAATTCCGGTTCATCTTGCAAAAGAGTCAGTGATAGACTTCATATATATTGGAGAAGTTAATGATATGCTGTCTAGAGAACACATGAGTTATTCCGTCATACTAACTTCAAAATCAAAAGTGTGTTTAAAACTCTCTGCAAATCGCTTGTGCGCGGCCTCTCGAAGGCAAAAAACGTAGGAAAAGATTAGCAGGACATCTTTCAGATAAATTCGGCATGCATATGCTTACGATGTATACTTCTGCTAAAGTGATCGGCACTTTATTTATGTTGATCAAGCCTCCAGTTAGTAATTAATACATATTTTATTATGATCATCTAAATTTGACTATGCAGTTCACACAACCTGCTTGAGACCGACACGTGAGGACGATACTCGAAAATGCTGTTGAATCTGCGTAAACATGTTTTTTGTTCACCGAATTTGTGCAGTGTGAAAACACGGGTTGCTGGGTAAATCAAAAATGACTTTGTGCTCACATGATAGATCGGAAGACAGGTACACGAAAATGTGCAGAAAGAAAGTTATAATAAATAGTATTTTCTAAATAATGCCTTACTGCACGCCAAAATAAATACATAGAGATGCATGCTATGATATTCCTAATCTTTCATAAATACCGCGAAGGACAGATGAAGATTCTTAGAATCCTAATAAAAAATCATAATTGTGTATCAGCTTGCATGAACTCGAAAACTTCGCGAAATACTGTTCTGGGAGGAATGTTATATATTCTCTTTTACGTGCACTTGTCTTGGGCCCTCCGCTTCTCAGGCCATGCTTTATCAGTCATGCGCTCTAAGATTTCATTGAGGCTGCCGTACATCATCGCGAAACTGTTATATATACTGCACAACTTTACAATTTGGAAATCTATAGACCTGCACCGGATAATTCCAGCAGACCTTTCAACGAGGGGAATTGTGGGGCTTTTTTAATGGCCACGCTCGTGCCGGCTCGAACGCTTCGTATATCCTCGTAGTGGCACGTTTCATTCTTTCTTATTTTTAGGAGCTATGAACACACAAAAAAATAGAGCCAACGGAAGAGAAGGTCATCACATATGAAAACGTTCCGAAGAAATGTCAAAACGCATCTATCACCATCTTAATCCCCGACGTTCTTCTTTTTCTTTTATTCGGCCCCCCTAGATATTTCGCGCTGCTTCGTCTTCTATTTTTTCTTTTGGTCTTCTTCACTCTCCTCGGCTTGTGAATTCATTCCTCCTGGAATGATATTTAAAGATGTTGGTAATCGGCGCTACTTCTACTGTGTTGTTCGGTCCAGTGTACCACACCGTTTTGAGAAGCCCTTGTTGCACTGCGGTTTTGATGACTTGGTAAGGCCCCTTGAACTGTGAAGCAGATCCTGGCAGGCCTTTCCGGACCAAGACAAAGTCACCCACCCGTAGCTTTGGAAGCTCAGTATTGTGTCGCTTATCGAAATGCCGTTTCATCTGGTACCGATAGTTTTCTTGTTGAGCATCGGTCTTTCTGCGTTCCTTGATATCTATTCGTCCAGCAATCCCAAGCAGGCTGTCAGCAGGCAGCAGCGGAGCTTTTCCCGAGATCACGAAGAGAGGACTGCATCCCAACCCTGCCGTGTAGGACCGATTATGATGTGCTACACCAGCCTCAAGCGAACATTTCCAGCCACCTGGAAAGTTGGGGTACATGTTCATATATTGTTTTATGTCTCGAATGGCGCGCTCCGCTAGGCCATTTGCCGAAGGATGGTAAGGTGCCGTGAATCGCAGGGCTATCCCGCGGTCTTCTGCCCATCCTTTTAGTTTGCGGCTACGAAAGGCTGGTCCATTGTCCGAAACGACAACCTTTACGTTGCGATACACTTCTCTGCTCAGCAAAGAGATCACGCTGTTAGCGTCTTCCCTACCTGGTTTTGCTGCCACCATTCGAGTGCACTCGTCGATGCACAGTAGAAATGCTTGCGTCTTCTTCACACCTTCGCTCTTTTTCTTTATCTCTGCGAAGTCAAGGTGAAGCACTTCAAAAGGTGTCCTGGAGTGTTCAGGTAGCGTCATTTGATCTGTAGGTTGTCGGTATTTAACTTTGTACATTTGGCACTCGTGGCAGGACTTGATGTAGAGTCTTGTGTCATCTTTCATGTGAGGCCACGTGAACCGTTTGGTCAGCTTCATATAAGTCCGCCAGAACCCGTCATGACCACCTGACTCTGGGCTTGTGTGGTACAATTCTAGAATCTGAGGAACCATTGTGGATGGAACGTGAAACTTTCCTTTTGTGCCAAGTTCTAGCTGTTCTGTCCCTTCCCAGAGTTTTGATGAATTCACTACTTCGGGTGACCCTACAGAGGACGTTAGCAGAAGTCGTGACATCGCGTCGGCGTCTTTTAAGGAAGCACCTGGACGATGACTTACTTCAAAATCAAACTGCTGCAGCTCATTGATCCAGCGAGCTATCTTTCCCTTTGGCTCAGTCATTTTGAGTAGAAAGGTGAGTGCTTCATGGTCAGTAAAGAGTTTGAATTTTGAACCTTCCAGGTAGGAACGGAAATATCTAACCGCCTTCAGCACCGCCAGGGCTTCTTTCTCTGTGGTGGTGTAGTTCACTTCAGTCTTCGTGAAAGTTGAACTGTGGTATCCCACGACGTGTAGCTGTTGGGAAGCCGGTTTCTTGATGTCACGTTGGTAGAGCACTGCACCTGTTGCGTAGTGTGAAGCATCTGTGTTGAGCTCGAATGGTAGATTGAAATCCGGCAAGCGCAGAACCGGGTCGGATGAGATGATCTTGACAAGGTCCTGATACGCGTCTTCGCACTCCTGGGTCCAGTCGAACTTTGTTTCCTTCTGAGTCAACTTGGTCAGGCAGCGGCTTTTCGTAGCATAGTCCTGGATGAATGATCTGAAATGTCCTGCAAGGCCGAGAAACACACGGAGCGAGTGCACGTCGTAGGGCTTGGTAAGTTGGGAAATACGGGCAACTGACTCTTGTTTCGTATTTTTCGTTGCTCCGTCCAGAACTCTGCCTAGAAATACAACTTTGCTCTTGAAAAATTCAGCTTTTCTTGAAGTTGACTTTGAGGTTGGCCTCACAAAGGGCGGACAAAACTTGTGCCAGATGCTCCTCGTGTTCGCTCTCTGTCTTTGAGTATATGATGATATCATCAACATAGACATTACAGAATCTTCCCAGGTAAGGCTCGAGGACGGCGTTCATCATCTTTTGGAACCAGCTGGGTGAATTTTTCCATCCAAAGGGCAGGCGATTATATTCATAGATGTTGAATGGCGTTATAAACGCTGTGAACTTCTTGGTGTCCTCTCGAAGAGGCACCTGCCAGAACCCTTTACACAGATCAATCCTAGAGAAGTACTTGCAGCCTCCTGTTTCATCAATTATACTGTCAATGCGAGGCATTGGAAAAGGAATTAGTGATGTCTGTTGGTTCACTGCTCGGTAGTCCGTGCAAAGGCGAAATGTTCCATCTTCTTTTGGAGCGATAGTGATGGGAGATGCAAATGGAGAAACAGAAGGCCGTATGATGTCAGAATCCAGCAGGTTCTGTAGCTCTTGTTTTAGCCACGTCTTCTTTTCTCGCGTCAGGTTGTAAGGTTTCTTCTTCACCACAGTCTTGGTCTTCAAGCTCGAACGGTACTTCAAACTTGGGAGTACACGGTGGATATCCCCCTACACACACCAGTTCTGGATAGGTTTTAGACACCACGTCAGTTGACTTGATGGTGCGAAGAGAAGTGGTGGTACCTTCTGAGTCTGTCGAGCATCCAGGTGGTGGGCCAACAGAAACCGTGTCGTTCCAGTAAAGATTCAGCTTCAGTTGTTTCATGTCTGGGCGTGACAAAAGAAAATCGTACTCCACTCCGTCGATTGCCAAGGCTTGGGTGTCTGCTGTGTGAGACTGGAACTTGACTGTCACGTTCACCCACTCGGAGTGTTGTCTTGTGTGGCCATCGTAGCTCCGAACAAAGACTTGCCTTCCTTTAAATATATGGCTTGGGGAGATCCTGTCTTTCTTGATGATAGAAATGGAAGCTCCCGTATCTACAAGAGCATGCATTTGTTGTCCATTGACTGAAATCTGGATATGTAGAAAACTTGGAGAAGTTAGACACACAGTCTCGATTTGGGTCTTAGGGTTAGACTGCGAACCCTTTTTTATTCGTTTTTTTGAGTTCTCGCTGTCGATGGCGGATGTGGACTGGGACACTTGAGCATCCGCGAAGTGCACTGCAGACGAGTGAAATGGGGTCCGCGGAGCCTGTTCAGCAGCTTGTCTGCTCCACTGTTCACCTCTCCTGGGAACATAGGCTGTACCAAAGCTGGTCGTTGGTTGTCTGCGCCACTGGTCACTTCTCCCAGGAGCAGAGGTTGGTGGTGCGGGAGCGCGAGAGTCCGCTGCTGCTCTGTTATCCGGGCGGGTAGAAAAATCTTGCAATGCACTGCAGCAAGTCCTCGATGGTCTTGGGTGCTCTCACTTACACTTGTTTTTGTAATTCTCGTGGTAACCCATGGGTGACGAGCGCAATAGTGGCGGATGGTGGTAATTTAGGCTCAGCAAGCTGCAGTAGCCTTCTCTTTAAAAAAAATACTCCAGGAGAGTACCAGACCCAGGCTTAAAATGAAATAGCATGGCTTGGTCCCACCTTTCTACAGCATTTCCTTGGAACGTAGTCAAGAAGTTGGATTTCCATTCGTTCCAAGGCTCGTCAGCGTGGTCAACCAAGCGTAACTCGTACCATTGCTTGGCTACTCCTCCAAGAAAAAGGCGCATGTTTTGTACGCGGTCTCGTTCTGAAGTCCAGGAATTTTTTTCGCAGGCGTACTCGAAGAAAGCAATCCAACCTTCCGGACTCTTTGATTGCCCGCCGAAGATGTCTGGCTTTACCGCCTCGTATCTGGGCCTTTTATTTTCCACGCTGAGCGTTGACATCAAGCTTTGAATAATGATGTTTTGTTGCGACATTTGCTGCTGTTGAGCATGAATCGCTTGGAGCACTGCTGCCACATCAGAAGCCTGAGACGCTTGTGGGACCGTAGGTGCCGGAGTCGCCACTCGCTGCAATACAAGCTTGTGAAAGACAGCCATCTGTATGTTAATCTTGACTGACCCCTTTTCCATCAACTCCTCCGAAGAAATGGTACCCTTCTGGAGGACGAGTTCGATGAGCTCCGGAGATATGACATGCTCTGGCAGCTCCACGTCTGGTTCATCTTGAACTTGATATCGGTTAAAAACCACTCGTTCTAGGTCCCGAGAAACAGAAAATTGTACCCACATGTTTTGAATCCTGTCGACTGCGCCAAATTATGTAACGTTCCGAAGAAATGTCAAAACGCATCTATCGCCATCTTAATCCCCGACGTCCTTCTTTTTCTTTTATTCGGCCCCCCTAGATATTTCGCGCTGCTTCGTCTTCGTTTTCTTTTTGTCTTCTTCAACATACTCTGTTTTGCTTTCTCTCTGCCTACTCCGGGTTCCGAAATCACGAACTGTTAAAACAACGTCAACTTCGTCTTCGCTTCTTGGATAATTTCACGTGTCGTACGTCGGAACGCTACAAAGCGTGAAGCAGACGCTGGAAGCACCACATATTTCCGGAAAGGTATATTGCTATACTTTGTCTCATCCTACGATGGACTAAATAGAGGCCAAAGCCACGGGCCGCCAGGTCCAATCACGTTCCACGCTAAACTATGACATGCCTAGCATTGATTAGGGGTGGACAAATAATGCTCCGAACCCCAAAACGCTGCATCATTTCTATAGCTTCGACACTGCAAACAGCCTGTACGTCGTGGCTTTTTCGCAATGTAACATTGTTGAGTCACTCACTGCTATTCGATTCGAACCACTGTCCACCCATCCCCATCAGTGATCCGAGATGCGGGCACTGATACGTGCATCAAAGCGCAATACCGCGCAATTTCTAAGTGGCTCGTGATTGGATCTGGCGGTCCGTAGCTTTTGCCTTTAGTCCATCGTATGGTGAGACGAAGTATAGTGTTGCGAACATCGCCTTTCATTAGAAAGCTGAGCTGCTTAACATGCTTTGCACGTGACGTCATCGCGCTACATGCTGGTGGTCATTGCGATCTGTTCTTGCTGAGAAATTCAAATCCGGTGGTGCAAAATGCACGGTTGCAGAAGGGTCAGCTCTCTGAACAAGCAGGGATTAAAACCCAGGAGTTAAAATTAAGGGGGTGTCAGAATATCCAGGTGTCTAAGGAACAAAGGGGGGGGGGGGCAATTTATTTTCTCTATGTACTTCACTCTTTTTCGCAGTTGTTTTTTTTTTCTGCGTGTGGACAGAGTTGCGTGCATGGTGCCTGACAGAGGTTCTGAAACTCTACATTCAACATGACAGTTTAAACATTTATTGAAGAATGCGTAGCTTCCTTCAGAAAGCACAAAGTAAAGTAAAAAGCAACGTCAGAAAATATCAGTCACGTTATCAATACTGTGATACCGCAATGAATGTCAATAACGAATGTATATTCAACGAGTAAACCTCTCCTCGGTTCTACTTCACGTCAGTGGGAGGAGGAGCCAAGAAGCTACATTCTAAGAAATGCCTGCTCGTCTACTTACCCGCAAAACACTCAAAGAGGCAATCTCTGCGATCTACGAAATCAGCTCAGCGAATGATGAGGCGGAACATCCGTTTAGAGCTGAAAAATGAAGTCTGCGCTGTGGCATTACGCAATGCAAAGCGTCATGCTTGCATTGCGTAATGCCACAGCGCAGACTTAATTTTGAGGTCTAAACAGATGTTCCGCCTCATCATTCGCTGAGCTGATTTCGTAGATCGCAGAGTTTAGCTCTTCGAGTGTTTTGCGGGTAAGTAGACGCGTAGGAATTTCTTAGAGTGTAAGCAGCGTGGAGGAGAGGGGACGAAACGGCTTGTGCTCTGATGCCATTGTGACGTTAGCTCCATATAGGAACCACTTTAGAGCCAGCGCGCTCGTTTCGCGCAAAACAAATATTACGTTCTTTTTTCTTTTTTATATATATATTATATAGCGAAAGATTTTTTCAGGGGGTGCTCTCAGACAAACTAGAGGGGGTGTACACCACCTCTAGGGAGTGGGTAGGGAAATCACTGAGTGCAAGTCATGTCTTCGAGAGACAGAAATTATTCTTGCTTGGTGTAGCATCGTGTTGAACGGCGCGAGCGTCTGCACTCTAAAAAAAAAAAAAGCCAGTGCGTCTATTTTCCCGCACAACACTCGGAGAGCCAATCACCGCAACTTACGGAGGCAGCTCAGCGAATGACGATACCCAAACATATGTTTAGACCAAATAACGCAGTCTGAGTTGTGACATTAAGCAATGCAAGCGTGACGTTTTGCATTGCTTAATGTCACAACTCAGACTGCGTTTTTTTGGTCTAAACACATGTTTCGGCATCGTGATTCGCTGAGCTGCCTCCGTAAACTGCGATGATTGGCTCTCCGAGTGTTGTGCGGGAAAGGAGACGCACGGGCTTTTTCTAGAGTATAGTTCCTGGATTTTTTATACTGCTGTATTGAATTAAATTTCATGTAATAGTATAGCACTGCATAAGCTGTGCCATATCTTCACATTTCACCATTTGTTTAAGAGGGTACACTTCCAATCCTGTATTCGTCTAATTGGGAAAATTAAAAAAAAGAAAACTGATATTGCGTCCATTGCGAGTTAGGTCAGAATTAAATATGGCAACAGTCACGCAAAAAGGGTCGACATGAAAGCGACAGGCATAAATGTATCAAAATTAAATTCAAGGCATGCCTTTTTCTGAGTCTGTCAAAAGGCGAGTGAGCCTTTCTCCAGGATCCTGCATCCACGGCCCAGTGACACGGGATTTTTTCGCTGGGAGATAATCGTTGGAAAGGTGTATAGCCAGGGTGGGGCACGTGCTGCCTCGCGTTCTCTGCTGCCAGAGAACGTTCTATAGTGATATCACTTCAGTGCTATGTCAATGAGGAGTGATCCTTACATAGTACTCGACCAGCCATGAAAGAAAACATTGTAAACATTTTGTCTTTCTTGGTACTGTCATATCAGAAAGTACCCGATTTATACCTTATATGTGTGTATATATATATCGTTTTTTTTTATTTTAAGCTTTATAGATTTCTTTAAAAAAAGGCGTGGAAGCTAAACTTATGCTGTTTGTGCACCTGCACAAACAGCATAAGCTAAACTGATTTTCTGAAAACTTCAATGGGGAAATGGCGGCCGACGGAGTGTCCGAACACATGGGGCTCAATGGCAGCAGAAACCGAAAACGGAAAAAATGGGCTCCATTTTCCCATTGAAATTTTCAGGCAATCACTTATAACTTTTGATTAAGTTATCGGATCGGGCTGAAACGGCATCTGGTTGTGACCTCTAGCTCTACCTTTGGGCGGAGAATAAGCGTTCGGCGATGTCTGGTTTATTTTTGCGGTAAAAAAGACGGTGTAAATTTTCTTTCGTGACACCCTGTATGTATATATATATATATATATATATATATATATATGTATGTATATATATACATATATACATGTATATATATCTTATAACAGAATTTTTTTGAAAAAACCATGAAAGCTAGATTAATGCGGTCTGCGCAGTTGAGTTATACGGCCAGGGGGACATAATATAGGAGGCTAATCTTAACGATCGGTCGGCTAATTAGTTAAAATTCGTTAATGAACTTTTTAATTAATGAAAATAGGCATATAGTTCCAATTAGAAACTTGCTCAGCGTCATCGAAAACCACTAAGTCAGTAATTTTCAGAAAGACTTTGAGCGCGTGAGAAGCGTAGTAGTGCACTAAAGTTAGCACTCGTGGAGCACGTACAAAGCTAGCGGTTGCGATAAGGCGCCCGCGCAATTTTTCCGTCTCTTATCTAGCCCCAGCCTTGTACCTGCTCCACGAGTGGTAACTTTAGTGCACTACTACGCTTCTCACGCGTTCAAAGTCTTTCTGAAAATTACTGATTTAGTGGTTTTCGATGACGCTGAGCAAGTTTCTAATTGGAACTATATGTCTAATTTCATTAATTAGAAAGTTAATTAACGAATTTTAACTAATTAGCCGACTGATCGTTACGATGTGTCCCCTATACTTCGTCCCCCTGGCCTTATAACTCACCTGCGCAGACCGCATTAACCTAGCTTTCATGGTTTGTTTTTAAAAATTATGTTAGTTTAAAAAAACACCTCTGTATATATATATATATATATATATATATATTATGTGTGTGTGTGTGTGTGTGTGTGTGTGTGTGTGTGTGTGTGTGTGTGTGTGTGTGTGTGTGTGTGTGTGTGTGTGGGGGGGGGGGGGGGTGTGTGCGCGCGTGTGTGTGTGTGTGCGTGTGTGCGCGTGTGTGTGTGTGTGTGTGTGTGGCGTGTGTGGTGTGTTTGAAAGCATAGCCCTATACTACACCTCACTCACCATAATAAAACACGCTAATTACAAAAAGAAAAGGAAATCAATAGAGAAAGAGAGAGTAAGAAATTAAATGAAAGTTTGGGGGTACGCTAGAAACCAGTGTAGGACTTAGAGAACGCACCAGTGAAGCACCGATGAGTAATTTAAATCACCTGCGATGTTTTAAAGTGCAACTAAGATCTCAGTTGCACGTGCACTTGATATCTCAAAACCCGCCATTTAGGGGATTCGAAGGCAAGACATCCTGACGAAATGAAGCACAACGTTTGCCATGCCAACTCGCGATTCATGAGCCTTCCTCGATGATGTAGTGTCCTGTAAAGGGTTATTTACAAGAGGAAGGAATCCGCGCAGGGATGTGCGTGACGTCGACAGCAGGCGTAATTTCTTCCTCAGCTTCGTCGTTCACTCCGACGAAGTGCCGGAGGAGGAATGTCAGCATTTGCAGTCCATTTGAGAGGTTTCCACAGGTAACACCACCGCAGACGAATTTAGCGAGCTCTACATTTGACACCAAATTAATAGTTTAACGACAAAATATTACCGAAGACAAACTGATCCGCCGCCAAACCAGGATTGTTTGTACCGCCCGAGCACTCTTCCCTCCCTCCGCCGCCTAACTGACGTCAGCGCCGCATCGCAAAAAGCCTGACGTTTTTGTCGCCTTATGCACGCTCCGGGGAGTAATCTTCGGGATGTCTCAATAACTGCGAAACCGTCGCAACAATCGCTTAGAGTGCCACTCATCTCTACCGCGGTGGAATCAAACAGAAATAGTAACGAGCAGTTAAGAAGGGGAACAGAAATAGAATGGAGCCAGGCTACATCGTGATTTATCTGCCCCCATAACACCCACACAACACCCACACAATCTGCCTCCATAACACCCCACAACACCCACACAATTCGATGAACTCACGTGTCGGTTAGCAGTCTACGATTCCGAAGTAGCCTCGAAGCGGAATCCCATACTCCACGCTATAAGCGACCCAATCGAACGTTCAACGCGGATTTCCCCAAAACGACATCCCGATACGATCCTTTACTGTCTCATTTATGTAAAGAAGACATCTCCCAGCTTGCAGAGGAGAAAAAAAAAAAAGAAAGAAGGCAAGAAAAAGCGACACCTCATCCCCGTACCACAACAACGCGACAGCTGGACGCATGCTTCGCGTGTGCCCAGTGCGAGCAGCGCGCGCGCGCACACACACGCACAGCTAATCGAACACTTTATCGACATCAGCGCCAACGCCCCCCATTCCCGGGCTCCGGATGACTCTTCAATATCGGTCCCGGACGAGATATGTGAAGGGGAAGACCTTTAGGAACCAATCAGATCGATCGCCACGGGTATCAGGGGTTGAGGGGCGACCGAGGGGAGGCGTCGTGCCAGGAGGCGCGGCGCCACGTCGGGAACACGGCGAGATCGGAGCGCGCAGGGCCGCGCTCCCGACGTCTATAAGAGCGGGCAAAGAAAAGCAAAGGGCAGAACGCCCAGCGGGTGGTCGGGGCACTGGGGCTGCAGGGACGACGGACGACGACGAGTTCCTTAGGGAAGGGCTGCGCCGACAGGACGGTAAATACAGGAAACTCATCCGGGCAGGGAAAGAAAGAAGCAAGTAAACGCCGTGTTCTCCAAGGAAAAATGTGGTCGGGAGCGACCGTCTTCTGTTTGGCGGCTTCTTCTCTTCGGGAGCGACGTTGGACGCTATATAAATAGATTGACACGGCGAAGAAATCTTATTGAATGGCGCGGTGGCCCGCGTGACTTAATATCTAGCCGGCTCTTTCGCTCATCGTAAGAGAGATAATTACAGTTGGCCTTATTGATCCTAGACGTTCAGCTGCCCCGACCATCGGGCGCGAGCCGGCGACTTCGCCGGCCCGGAGGGGGCGCCACTTGCCCGAAGGTGAGGCCTAATGTCTCTGCTTGCCATTTTATTGGGGCAACCGGACCCCTATTAGAGGGCTAACACCGACCTCGCATTAGCACCAAGACGGAGGAAGGAGCCGTTTGGGCTTGACTCCGATCCCTCTGGCTTCGCGGCACAATTTCGGTCGGCTATTGTGATGCTGGACGCCGACTGCGTCAATTTGTGCCGGTTGGGTCAACGTTCGTCGGGCTCCGCCCAGCGGAACGTGAAGCTCTGGCTCCGCAGCAGGATATCGCCTCTTGGAGTTGGAACGAATACTCACTGGGAGGCCAAGAGTTGCACGATTAACATTGTGTGAAAGGCTGTTTGGTCTTACCTGTGTTAGCAGAAATGGTGATGATTTTGCTTACTAAATTACTTACGAACAATTGTCCGATATTACTGTAATATGAGTATTATCAAAGCATGTAACATCTCAATACCAATTACAATTTGCTTTTAAACTTCGCTTTAGCTGAAGTTCACACGCAGCCGATGACGAGGCATTGGACCAATCAAGCAGAGTTAAGCGCAAGTCTCTGGGCCTTTTCTGTTTATGATCGGTTCAGCGATGATAGAACACGTACAGAAACATAACGAGACCCCATGATGGTGCGCTTTTGAGGCTGTCTGATTGGTCCCATCAGCTCGTAGCGTCGGCTGCATGTGGACTTTGGGTGATGTGAAGTATAACATGCCAAAAAAATTAAATTGGCCTTTTTTAACGTCTTGTTGTTTTGCAAGTCTCAGCATGGTTATTTTTATTTAAAGAAAACGAAAATCCATTGGTGTTTCTTTCGGAATGCATTAGCATGACACTTGGAAAACGCTACACACGTCCCACTTTGGAAAACGCGAACGTTGACCCCTTCACTTTTCTGCTTTGGCTTTCTCTTTTGCTCCCTCCATTTTTTTTTCTGCCTCTTTTTGGCTTCGTTACGGGGTCAGTGTTGGAGTTTCCCAAAGGGGGCGCGTGTGGAGTTTCTCAAGGGTCATGCTAACGCATTCTCTAAAAATCCACTGATTCTTCCTTATATTTTTTTTTTTTTTCGGCGAAACGAGTTTGCCGAGCCCGCTTCGCCCCAGCCCTTGTCGCACGCAGACCCGCGTCGGCTTGCCGCCTCTTTCGCCGCATTTCAGCCAGCCGAGCTAGACGCTGCATCCACTCCTTTGTCTCGTACGCCCGGCCTTGTACGCTTTGACGCTTCTTCGCTGTTTACCGGTTTCCCGCGCGCGCATTGGCTTCTGCTCCGTGACGTCGCCTCCCTCTCGCCTCGACGCGCGGCGCGCTCATTGGCTTCCGCCCCGTGACGTAGCCTCCCTCTCGCCTTTGATTTTCACTACTACTCCTCCTCTTTACGCGGCGTGCTTCCCTTTCCACTGTTTTGTCCACAGACCAGAAAGTCGGACCGAAATTCGGACCAGAGAGTCGGACCGAACCAACAGACACATAAAAGTTCTGTTCACCACATAAAAGAGGCGGTTACATACTGCGATATGTGTCAGGAAAAGATAGTTATTTAAATTAGCTTCAAAATCAGAAATTTATTTAGGGCTCTCCCAAATCACTTATAACGTGCATATCGAGGATAGAAACGCCGGAAAAGATTTGCAGAGCATCTTTCAGATAATTTGGTGCTGCATTTACTTATAATATGTATCTTTGAGGTGACCGATCTTCTATTTATGTTGCCAAATATTCAGTCAGCACTTAAATATATTTTTATTATCATCGATAAATTTGACTTTATGAAGTTCACATAACCGATTGAAACCGACATGGGAGGACGATACTCGAAAATACGCCAACTGTCGAGACTGCGCAAACGTGCTTTTGTTCGCTGTTTTGCAGTGTAAAATAGCGGGTTGCGTTGCAGGGAATGCCAAAAAGGACTTTGTGCTCACATGATAGATCGAAAGGCAAATACACGAAATGTGCAGAGAGAGGGAGGTAACCGGTACTTTTCTTAATAATCCCTTGTACAATGTCTTAATGCAAAAATAAATGCATAAAAATGCATGCAATGATATTCCTAATTAAACATAAATTGCGCAAAGGACAGACGAAGATTTTTTTAAGTCCTAATATATATCCCATTTGAACATCGGCTTGGCTGAGCTCGAAACTTCGCGAGATACTGCCTCGGGAGGCTAATGTTATATTCGGTTTTACGTGCACTTGTTTTGGGCCCTCACTTTACAACTCTGAGTCTTTATATCAATCCTGTGCTCTAACATTTCATTATGCTGCCGTATATCATCGCGAGACTGCTTTAAATACTGCACAACTTTACAATTCGGACATCTATTGCTAGTGGTGCGAGCATCGCATTTCACCAGAAAACTGAACTGTTTAACATGGTTTGCAGGTGACGTCGTCGCACTACATGCTGGTGTTGATTGCGAGTTGCTCTTGCTGAGAAACTCAAATCCGGTGGGGCAAAATGCACGCTGCAAAAGATTCGCGCTCAGTGGAAGCCATGTATTTGAGAGGCACAAATTATTCTTCTTGGTGCATCGTGGTTAGGCACGGCGCGAGCGTTTGGCATGACGAAAAGGCAAGAGTATTTTGAAAACAAAGTAGTACCAACTAGCCCATCTGTCACGCAAAAGTACCAAATAAAAATATCTAAATAGTTTCCGGGAAAACGTTCAGTTGTGGTACCTGTCAACAAAAACGGTAATGTTTTTGCTGTTGGCTACAGACCAGTTTCTTTATTATGTGCCTTTTCTAAGGTTTTCAAGATCGTTATGTATGCCCGTTGGCACATGCTGAACGAACTTCAGCATGGTTTCCAAAGGGCTGTTCCGTGGAAGCGAACGTCTGTTCTTTTCCTCACTATTCTGTGCCGTTTGTCTTCGCTCGCAGTCAAGTTGACACAGTCTACTTCGACATGTCTAAGCCGTTTGACAGAGTAAATCATGAGTTGCTTCTGTATAAGCTTTCTATGTATGGAGTTTCCTCTGCACTCACCAGCTGGTTTCAGTCTTATCTTACCGATCGTAGAAGCAGTGTGCAAATTTTGAATTGTTTTTCTGGTGCTTATGTTCCCTCGTCTGGTTGTGCCCCAGGGGTCTGTTTTGGGACCACTATTGTTTCATACATTTAACTATAGGGGTGTGCAAATAGTGGTTCGAATTGCATAGCGCAGCGTCGCTCCTAGCTTCTGCACTGTTGAAAGAACCGGCCGTCTTGGCTTTCCCTTGCATTGTCAAAGCTATCAATGACGCAGCGCTATTCGATTCGAACCACTATTCGCACAACCCTATTTAATAATGATATTCAGCTGTGCGTCAAAGAATTCTCAGTCTTTACTATTTGCTGATGACTTGAAGCTTTCTTTGAATGTTAGGCCACTCGCTGACTGTGCACTTCGGCAAGATGACGTGGCACGCGTGCATGAGTGGTATTCGTCGATTTTCTTGTTGATCCATCCCGATGAAACCAAAACACTATCAATGTGCAGAAGACGGGAAGAGATTTTAAATAACTACGTTCTTGGCGCCACTCATCTTTTACGTGTGTATGTAGTTTGCAACCCCTAATGTTTTCTTTAAAAGTAATGTTTTTTTTCTCTTGTTTTTTTCTTACCATATCTTTGAAACTGGTGGAAAATTGCGGGCATCATTTGCCGTTTGACCCAGGAATTTTCAAATCCATTGTGTATTATTCGTATAATTTGCAGGCCGAATCGTTCCCGCCTTGAGTTCGCAAGCGTTGTGTGGAATTCTCAAGAAACAACTGATCCGCTGCAAATTAAAAAAAAAATGTAAATGAAATTTATTTGTATTGTTACAATCGATATTTTGGGCAAAGGGGTTCTTGTGACTATGCCCACAAACTTAAGACTCTCAGCTTACAAACTTTATCAAGTCGTACAGTTGCGCAAGATAGTTTAATGTTGCATAGAATAATTCATAGGCTCATAGCATAATAGATAGCAGCTTACTTTCTTCTATTAACTTTCACGTGCCGATACGTTTCATCAGACACTCCTGTTTGTTTCGTCCTGGTTCTCAGGAGAAAGTATGTCCGATCACTCGCATGCGAGTGTCTTTCAATGTCATTTCACGAAATACGCATTTGGAAGCTTTTACAAATAATGTTTATTTCAAAGGTGAGCTCTCTTCGTCCCAATACCATGGTCGATTCTGAAGTGTGCGGTATTTTTTCCGTACGTTTATTTATATTTATGTATTTACATTGTACCTACATCGCCCTGTGGGTATTATTGTAGGGGGGGGGGGGTCTAGAAAGCACCATGACAAGGGGGAAAAGAAAACGTCATTATCATCAATGGACACAATATCTTCCGGGAGGTATTTCCACTCTCTCGCGGTTTTGACAAAGAAGGAATTAGCGAAACTGTCAGTCCTGTAAGTGAGCAACCTTTTAGAATAATCACAACGGGAGGAGACGTAGGATGGCTAAATAAGATAGGTGGCTTTATCAATTCCTGTTTTGTTCTGAAAAACCAGTGGAAAAATTTTAGTCTTAGTTTTTTTTTGTCTTCTACATTCGAGTGTTTCTCATCCCAGCATAGCTTTCATATCTGTAACACTAGCGTAAGGGTCATAGTTGTTCAGTATAAAGCGATCGGCCTGATTTTGAATTTGTTCTAGTTTATTGATAAGGAAGTCGTGATAAGGGTCCCACACAACGCACGCGTAATCGAAGGATTGTTCTTACGAAAGAAAAATAAAGCGTTTCTTTAACGTTTCGTGACGCGGATCTAAAACTTCGGCGAATAAAATAAAACATTTTCTAACCTTTCCGATTGTACGTTCTATATGGCTGCTTCATTTTAGGAAATCTGCAAATATCACTCCTATGTAAACATACTCGAACACAGTACACAAAACGGTACCGTTGATTAGGTAGCTTTGAAAATCGTGCAGCTTGCTTCTCGAAAAACGAATATGTTTGCATTTGCTTAGATTTACGCTCATTTTCCATTGATTGCACCACGAAGATAAAATGTGTATGTCGGTTTATAATATGGCAAGGTCGTCTGACGTGTTTATTTCCCTGTATAATACGCAGTCATCGGCGAACAGTTTAATATGAGACTGTATATTGCCACTGGACGGCAGGAACATGAGTTGCGCTGGCTGCTCTCGCCTCTATCGTTTGGGGAAGAAATGCTCTGGCATCGCCGACGGCCCCTTTAAAAAAAATACTGAGTCAAAACTTAAAATATAAAAAACATCAAGAAATAAGTCGAATAGGATCAGCTGAACCTGTAATTGATTATCGCATGGTTGTATTTTAAGCGGATGGCTATATTTTACGTTCTAAATGTCGGTCTTTTGACGAGCGCTTCAAAATCAGTCACCGAAGAGCGCGATGCATCTCGGGAGATCCGGCAGATTCGGCGCGGCCTTGGCGTCATAACGCCATGAAGGGCCAAGCGTAACGTAGTTACAAGCTTTGCCACTTGGAGGCGTCAACATGTTACAATCTCGTTTAGTCGAAGTACCCGAGGGCTGTAGCATATCGCGGAGCCGGCGAAGCTGCCTCGAGTGAATGTCCAAAACAAAACATTCGTCCCCCCCCTTTTATACCTACTGTATGTCTCATCTTTAGACAACCCAGCGTTGTGTCATCAGGGTGTAACCAGTGTTGGGTGAACTACATCTATTTGTTGTCTTTACATGTAAGTTACCCCCCACAATAATGTCCTCCAGGGCAAAATGTAGGTAAGGAATAAATAAATAAATAAAAAGTACTTGAAGTAAAGTACAAAGTAAGTAAGAGGTTATGTATGTACTTCAAGTAAAGTAGTCAGTACACCTTGAGCAACGTACTTGAACTAAAGTACTGTAAATACAATATACTTTCAAAGTAAAGTACAGTACTTTTTAACACAATCTTTCATAATGCCCTTTCATTCCTCTATTTAGAGTTTTTTTTTTTTTTTGTAGTCATTGCTTTAGCGGTAATCGACGGTGCATCAGGTTTTTTCATAGATGGCAGCGAATATTGGATAAAGTCAAATGGCCACAGACTTGTTATTTTACTCTCACTGACAAGCTATGTAACACAATGAACTTATAAGGCACTTATTTGTTGACAAATCCTAATTGTGTGATACAAAATTAACAAGACCCAATTTAGGGAATGTACTTTGAAGTCGGGAGTTGTACTTTCTTTAAAAGTACCAGAAAAAATACTTTAAGTAAAGTAGAACTTCATACACAGAGAATGTACTTCAAGTAAAGTACAAGTTTTCTAAACCTACTTATAGTAATACATTAAGTACTTCCCAACACTGGGTGTTACACAATTCTGCATTTCCGTCCATATGCTATATATATATATATATATATATATATATATATTTATATATATATTTTATATATGCATTTCTTATTGAGTATTGTATGACCGGCAGACCGGTTTTACGCCTCTTGCGATCTCTTAGGACCAGCTCCGCTGCAGCGCATCCGGTCCTAAGAAGTCGCAAAAGGCTTAAAACCGGTCTGTCCTCTCGGTCTTACCCGGTCGCAAGAGTGTGAACAGCGCTTACCCAAACCTGCACACTGAAACCCATGCCTCTTTCAGTACTTCACGCAACTAATGAAATCAAAGAAGGCCCCTTGGTTCTTTGTCTATCCCAGGGGTGGCCAAGCTGCGGCTCGCGAGCCGCATGCGGCTCTTCGCTTGTTAAAGTGCGGCTCGCGGCTCCCTCCTCTACCCCCCCCCCTCCCCGCCTCTCTCCCGGTCACACGAGCACTTACCCAAAAAGATACATGAACGCGTTTGAAATAATCGAAAGACAGGTAGCAGTTTGGTAGTCTCGTGCTACTGCTACCTTACGTACAGTTGGACTGATTTTGAGTCGGATAGATTGAAAGTAGTTCGAGTTTCGTTTATTGCTTTAGAGTCTAGACAAAAGCCCCCCCCCCCCCCCCCCCCCGCGGCTCTTGGAAGTTTCGTGGTTTTGTTTGCGGATCTTAGGCCGCGTCAGCCTGGCCAACCCTGGTCTATACATCATTCGTTTCGTGAGGTGTACATCCGATTAAGATAACGTGAAAGTAAATTGTGATGTAACGACGTGATAGTAAAAATTACGTTATTCCGAAATTAAGTACCGTCCTTTTTTGGACTAAAGCTCCGTCACCTGATGTATTGGCCTCGAGATCGACCTAGAGGTGGCGTTACTGTCGCGCTATCATCATCATCAAAGCGGGGATAGAAGCACGGCCGCCCCATAGGCTCTCCACGTTCGCGCGCGAGACGGCGTATATTTTTGCGTTTATTTGGTCGCATATTATCGGTGGGAAAACCATTCTTGCGGAAAAGGGTGCGGTACTGTTTGGTGCTTCAGTGAAGATCGAATCGTATTACCAGCGTACGGCCTAAATTCAAATAATCGCTTGTGTCGATGCGTCGTCTGCTCTTTGCAGACGTTGGAAAGCATGAAACATTACGATGAATGCCTGTCTGCGGCTGAACTGCACTATTTATGTTAAATATTTGTTTCTTTTAAAATATATGTATCGGTTCACCAGCATGGGAATTCAACAAAATAATGAATTCAAACCCGAATAACACAATACTGGTACTGTGGGCTGTAAGATTGCAGGTTCTGTGCATTTGTTTCTAACTTTTGGCTTTTGCAGGAATATAGATATTTAGCATGAAGAGAAGTTAGTGCTGTATTGGAAATTGCCGTGCTATTGAGTTCCTCTGCAGCCAATGTTTCTCTTTTCTCTGCCATGGTGTAAGCAAGTTTTTCCCAGTCGGAACAATTCTACTACGCTGTGATGAGGAGAGAGCGGCTCTTCTAGTTACGATCCGCAAATTGCGCGTTGGCAGGACAACTGAAACAAGGGAAACAAACTGTTCTAATATATCTGCCGCGAGTTTAATAGACGAGTGTAACCGAGAAACGGAGCAACGTTGGTGCTATTAAATGCTCTTCTCGGTAGTGTGGCTCTTCTCGGTAGTGTGCGCTTCAATTTTCTTGGTGGAGGCCGCGGATCTCAAGAGGCTAATATTATAAATTTCTGGCTAAATAATCTTCTATTTAAACGCAGTAGACTCTGCAACTCCAACAAACGATTCGCACCACGACACAGACAGCATCGGCCGCAGTCACTCATTTACTGATGAGGGCTAGCGACCTTCACGATACTTTCCGATCACCCTCCGCCCTCACCTAATGCATATCGGAACTGGGCAGTTGATCGATTAACCTTCAGATTGTTCAAGTGATGCTTAATTTGTGATTATTTTTGTCGTTTAGTCGGAATTTTGTGCTGGAGAGTCAGCAAAACACAAAAAATTCCTGCTTTAATAATTTTGACGTCTTTATTTCTTTTAGGACACAGGGTTCCACGGTAAATCAGTTCAGCGTGCTTAGGATTGTCATCGACGGTGATTATAATGTTTAAATAATAACTTAAAAATTACTTTATCTTAAAAGGCTTTCCATGTTCATATTTCTGTAGGCGTCACAAGTGAACTTTCAAATAAAAATGCAGGAGGCCATTTATGACATAGTGAAAATAGTAGAAAGAAATGTTTAGTTTTAACATCTTCCATGCAAAAAGACCGGCGAAAAATCAACTAACAGATTTATCGATTGATTAGTGTATTAAAGGGTAGCAATCAGTCGGGTGATTTTTCTATTTAAACTACAGCTCTAATCAACATTCAATGTTTTATGAAAGCTATGGTTTGTGCGAGATATCAAAAATGCGTGGGTCCAGCGGTTTTATACAAACCAACACACTAAAATTAAGAAAGCTTCCGACTTCATAATAATCGCTTTGCTCAATTTCTACGCATGTGAAACCATACAACACAACCATCAAACAACAAAAACATCAAACATTTAATAAGGAGGGTCCAGCTCAGCGGGAAACGGGCTTGCGTCGTCGAAATTCATGCTTCTGAACGTGCGCCCGTAGCAGACGACGCACGGCGGTATCCCCGCTTTCGCATGTTTCCAATTTCGGCCGCACGGTGGCGACACGGTTCGATTTCGGGCGAATAGTTGCAGGGGCTAATTTCGGCTGGATTAATCTTTATAGTCGGTGACAGGTAAAGAACAAAGTGGAAGCCCCTCACTCTTCTTTAGGTTTATGTAGAGCGAATGCTGGAGAGGGGGTTGCTTCCTCCCCAGCGTTCGCTTTGCTAAAGTGGAAAGAGGTGGGAGGAGATTCCATTTGCTCTTTAACCCGTCACCGATTAAATAGTCCGCACCTGGTGCATAGACGGCCCCTGGCGCCTGAGTCTGCACGCAAATAATTCGTATACATAGCTCACAAAAGAAGCTTGTATCATACATAAATCATCATTAACATACTCGGTCATTCGCAAAAATCCGCCATACCTCGTCATAACAAACGATTCAAGAAAAAAAAAACACATCACCGTGTATTTTGCACCGGCGTGAACATTTCAACTTTTAACATGTCATAGCCTGCGGACTATGGTCCGGTAAAGACGGTGCATTTTTCAAGTAATGGACACAGGTCTGAAAAAGAGCGTGACGTGGAAAGTAAGCTGCTAAAATGTTCTGCAGAATTGTCTTACGCCGTGATGCCAGGGCCTGATCTTCTTCACTTTGCCGAGGTTCATATTTTTCGTTGACTATCAATAAGCGTACGGAACAAAATCTTATCGCAGATTGCACCAAATTGACAGATATAAAAATATCTGGCTAGTCTTAGAGTAGAGAAAATGAGAGACATGTAGCTAGTTGAGAAGACTGTGATTGTTTTTTTTATTTATTCCTGATTTAGAAATGATATCACAGGAAACGTTTTTTATCTGCAGCTTCAGTAGCAAGCCAACATCAAGCCTGCAAATTGTTTAATAATAATAAAAATAGTAGCAATTTATTTCCACACATTGGAATTCAGAGAGTAAAACCGGGCACATCAAAGCCAGCAAGTTGTTTGTGTAATAACGCTTATAAAAAAAAAAAAACAATCTCATTATTTTTTTAGTTAAAAAATGTCTGAAAGAATGCAACAAAAAAGTACAAAAAAAGCTCAAGCAAAAAACAAAGTAGGAGAAAAAAAGACTTGGGAGTAGGAAAAAAGAAAGGCGAAACTGAGTTAAAATGATGGTAACGAATTACAGTTCAAGTTCAAAGCATGCAGATACAGCAAAGGAGCCCTAACTGAAGTCAAAGTTACTACACTTCATTTTCTTTTTCAGTTGTTTCAGGTATGTAATGTCAATAAGAGTGTTCAGGACGGCGTTGAACAAACACAGAACGTAGTAATCCCAGCTGCATTCACCGTATCTACTCGAACATAGCACAAAACGTGGAACGTGGCAGAGTATTTCGAGTGACTGAAATGGTGGTTTAAGGTCATTGCTCCAAAACCTGCGGATCATGACAGTTTAAATAAAAGAGGGAGTTCAGATCAGGTAATAATTGATGATTGAAAAATGTTGGTGCTGCTAGGGAAATTAGAATTATTTATGCAACGCTTGTTAGGATTCCTCTTAATAAAGAATTAACCTTGGACTGCCAGTGACCCGAACAGTTGCCAAACACCGTTATACCGTTTCGAATGATACTGTAAGCAAGCGCATGAACTATTCATAATCTAACACCCACTGGAATAAACACTTTGCTGTTATAAACCAAACAAGACACAATTCGTAATTTGCTCCAATATAAGACATACGAGTATGTGTGTTCCATAACATCAAAATCAAAATGGGCACCAAAGTACTTCGTGTGAGTCAATACTCGAGGGATACACAGTTGCATTGAGCACAACTGGAAGGGCGAAGAATAAACTTTAGATTGAGCCTGGTGTCTTCTAAGGGGGTTATGAAAACCGCTAGCTTTGTTTTAGAGCTTTCTGTGTCTAGTAAGTTGCCAGCGAACCAATGCATTATATGGGGGACGCTTGTTTCGAGTATGCGGTGAATCAGAGAAATTAATATGATGCGACACAAGTAGAATGTCATAGTGCATATTTGTAAATTTTACACCCATAGATAACCTGGGCCATGCCATTAACAAAAATATTGAAAAGTAGAGGAGAAATCAAAGCCCTGAGTACCCCGCTCTTAAAGAAAGACGAAGTCTTTTGAGGCTTCCAGTTATAAACAATATGAGACCGTCTAGATAAAGGTTTTTTTAGTAAATAATAAAATGGGCCTCGAAAACCAGGCGATATAATCTTGTTTTTCTATGAGCAACCGATGGCTGACAGTGTTGACAGACTTAGACACCTCCAGAAAAAGAGCACATGCAAACATGCTACTAAGGAACGTTGCATATATGTAACAAAAAGAAATCACCAAAACCCGGTTGTGCGCTGTTCCCGGCAATGAAACCGTATTGGGTGCTCACCAACTCATCTCTGTGACGTCACGGCGCGGTGGTGGCGCGCCGGTCGCACTTCCGGTCTGGGGCTGTGGGCAGAAGTCCCCATGCCAGACGTGTATTTCTGCGTTGTTTTGAAAGGAACCAGACAAAAACCTGCCTTCTCGTCAAAACGCCGCGCCTGGGGCCGTACCAAAAGTGTCGAGAAAGGTTTGAAGGTCAGTTTTCACGTGCTCGGTTCGTCCGAGAATCTGGATATGTGCCGTGAAAAGGGAAAAGCAGACGCCGTCGGACAACGATTGCTTGGGCGGGAAGCACTTTGGGTTGAATTCACGGATACTTGTGGTCATCAGATTTATTTGTTTTGTTCCAACATGAACGCCAGAAAACCGTCAAGTTGTGCGGACCACCTGCGGACTACGTTCAGTGCGTCTTCAAGTTCAAACGGCCGCCTGATTGTTCGAACTGTCGTCTGCTCTTTCAAACGTTTCTGCTTGTCGTCTGCTCTCTTCGACGACGCCGGTCCGTAGACCAAATGTTGGCCCGGTACTTGCGATAAGAAGTAAGTGCAGGCCTCAAAAGGCTTAAATATGAAGGTTGGTAAGCATGCTCGATGAAAACAGTAGATACAAGGAGATGTTGATCATTGTTACCAGTGACCCTCACCGACCTGTTATGCCCAATTCAGTTGGTCCGATTCTGCTTGCGATTTTCAGTATCGACGTCGACCATCTCAGCTACGGTTCACGCTTTTGCAGCCCGAGCGGCGTCGCGACTGAAAATTCCGAGCGAAATCTCATCGTGCGAATCAGGCTTTAGCGTACATTCTGCGGCGTCCACGCGGAATGAATCGCCACATGTCACGTTATTCACGCGAAGTTTTGCGGTGTAACGAGCCTCGGTAATTTCGCTGACGCCGCTCAAGATAGTCAGACATCGCCAGGAAGACGTAGAACCAACAATTCGAACGCGAAAAAGGGCAGGGGACTCACACTGACGCCGACAACATCGCATTTCAATGGTTTGTTTATGGGCGACGGCGAGCTTGTTGCCCACACCCCCATCGCGCATGCGCGGCGCCGGTGGCGTCCGCTAGGGGCGCTCCGGGCGCTCCGGTTTGTTTGTAAACATGAGTTGGTGTATATGAAGAGATTTCGTTCTGTGGGGTTTCCCTTGCTGCTACCCGTCTCGGGGAATGACACAGCACACCGGTTCAACAACACGTAGAAGCATTTAATGACCGCTATCGCCTGCGGCTGCAATCCCAACAGCCCCCGCGCATACGCTGCGGCGGCCCTTTATCAGCGGCGGAGCGCCGCTCGCGTGGCCAGTTGTCCTTAGTTCCCTCGTGGTCAAGATGACCACTCATGATTGTTGAAGGAACAGCCTGACAGCCAACCGCTTGGAATCCCCAGGTTGCCCACAGTTCTTATCGAGA